>FIZR01010536.1:0-27193 GCA_900060175.1 Ferrisia virgata | reverse complement strand
CATTATTGGAAATTTGGAAAATTTAAGATTCTGACCCCCCCCCCCGTCCGAAGCCCAATTTGGGACCAACGTTTAAATCCTTGTCAAAATCGAATTCCATTACCACAAAAACTCTCGTATTAGACTCATTCAATTTTTGGCTCGTTGGAATTTATACCTGACTCGTATAGGCGTAAATTATTCATTTCAAGGGAAATTTTCAAGTGTCTTTTTGTTTTCATTTTCGCCATAGCTCTGTCCCATGACCGCCTAGGAAAAAAGTAAGAAAACGAAAATGTTTGTATTTTAACGTTTTAACGCTTTACAACATTTGTTTGAATTAATTTTTCGAATATTTTAGCATAACGGACTTATATCTTGAGAAAGTTGCAACTTTTGGAAGGGCAGCCTCCTCCTCTTCCCCTCTCCAGAAAAGAAGACGGTTCAGCACTTTTCTTGTTTTGCATGATAGTGGGAAGTACTATGCATGAAAAATGCTACTAAAATTGAATTATAGACGAATGTTTGAAATGTTTTCTTGTTAATTGGAGATTTTTAAAAATGATTTTTTTTTTAAACACTCGTGTTTCTCCCTACCATCTTCAATAGAAAAAAGTCAAAGAAGTAAAAATGTTTGTTTTTTAACGCTCTATCACTTTTGTTTCAAAATTTTTTTCGTACTAAAGACACATACTAAATTTCAATTTTTTTGCTGAATTTGGAGAGGGGGGTTGTGCGAGGAACAAACTAAAAAAAAAATAAAAACTACATTTTCGAAGTGTTCAGGGGATGTATTGAGTCTGAAAAGTCCCTAAAAAGCACATCTAGTACCTCTACTAAATGTACATACCAAATTTCAACTATCTAGCTCAATTTGGTGGGGAGTTATGCGGGTAACAAACTCAAAATAAGAAAATCCGCCTAAAAAAAATCACATTTTCTTAGCTGTAAGGTGGTACAATGGGGAGAGATCGTATTTACGATCAATTTTGTCTCTTTTTCGTGTGGCACTTCAATAATTTAAAAAAAAAAATGCAAATTAAGAAAAAAATGCGTAATGTCCAAGCTGAGTGAAACGATGGAGGAATTTTTTAAACATTAACTCACCAACTTTAACATTTTCAGCAGTCTTACAATTCTGAGGTTAGTAGTTGCTTGAACTCTTAATTTTTTCTCAAAACTGACCATCTATTTTTTCCTTTCAATTGATACATGAAATTTACAACCTTGATATAAAAATCAGTCATTTCGATTATTTTTCAAAACTAGCTGCAACTTAAACAATGTCCATGTTCATGGACATAACGTGAACTTTTCTCATTGGAAGGAGAAAGCTATAAAAATGTCAACTACCTACTCTTCCTTTCTTTAACGATGATATTTTTAGAGTTGCGACTGCGGACACTCGAGCGAAGAAGCTAGAGCAAAAATTTTTAAAACAAAATCATTTTAATGGTCGAAAAGAGCATTCTTAGAAAAATTGCAAGGCATAAATGTGTTTAAGTTCGATCGGAATTTTCTGTTCAAAAACACGTTTAACTTCGCGCTGACTGGTTAATGATGTTTAGCTAGATTCAAGTTTAAGTTAAGACATAAAAATTACATATTATTTAAAAATAACAAGTACCTCTCTGAAATTCTCTAAATGATCCGTATAATATGTATCGTTGAAAATGAATTGTTTTGTGATATACATCGATATAGTAGGTAGTAGAGGTAATATGTAGTAGATGATCGATTATTAGTCAAGTTTAGAATAAACTGCTGCAGGTTCGTGAAAATGGGAAGAAATTTTCTTCCGAGTTTCTTTGTTTTAATCGAAAAATGATTAATGTTTGTAAAGAGCGATGTCTAAAAGCAACCCTAAGAAAGTTTCCAGCCACCGATATACATGTATCACGTATAAAGTGAAAAATCAAGGGAGAGGTGTAGATTTAATTCTCATGAAATTCAATAACATCGTATAACTACAAGATGGAATGATAGGTTCGATTAAACGACCGAAATAATAATAATAATACTGTTCGACTTCCATAAATCATGTCCTGGTGATTGATTGTATTTTATAGTAACGTAATTTTTACAGAAATAATTTAATCCCGAGCATTCATCGTGCAACATGTTGAAACTTTACTGTTCATCATTATCAGCATTTTTATTTCCTTTTTAAAAGAAGTTATTTTTATTGTTCCGTAATCTGTTAAATACCTGCATGAATTTTTTTCGTGATATTTCATCTTGGTAAAAAGACCTTGATTTCTGATTCTGCATGACAGCAGTTGTTCAGAAATGTATGACTTGAATTTTCATCTGATTGATAAAAATGAAACGGTGGACGAAAAATTTGTTGCTTTTAAGTATTATATTCGAGGAGAGGCGTATGGTATAGCATTGATTTTTTTTTTCTATCTAGGGTAAATTATTCAAAAATACATATATGTATGCTTATTATTTTAGGTAGAATGGGCTGGTAATAAATCGTTAATTAGGTACATATTGGTGGACGAGTTGACCCGCACCATGCAGCTGAAATAATTACCTATTGAAAGGTGAAAAGTGTGTTTTATAGTAAAGAGGAAATACGAAAAGAGTAAATACGAAGGGATGAGATGTAAAGTCGTATATGATAGATTTGGAAAGTGTCGTGTGGGCAGAAACATGTCATGAATTGAAAGATGTCCTCGGTTTTTGGTAAGAGATGAAACGTTTCCCCTCGGCATAGAATATCGGCGGGAAAAGCGCGGATAGCGTGGTGCTACTGTTGTTGATAAATGATGCTTCGTCTTATTGGTATGGACAGTCAGACTCATTGCAGGCTGTGCCTCTCGCTCTTTCTCCGTTTCACCCGTTAGACCAACATGAGAAATGGATTTCCTTTTTTTTCTATAATATAACATCACGAGAGGATTCAGAACGTATTAATAAAAGAAATGACTGAAATGTTTTCTGCGCCCATCCGAGAGCATAGCTACGCTATTGAAAAACCAAACACCGCAAAAACTATCAAATGTTTTCTGAAACAAAAACAGAAAAAAAAAGCTCGAAACTTCCCGCTGAAATGACGAACGTAAATTATATTTTTCGTCGGTCGCAAACGTTTTTAATTACGGAGAAAAGATACCAGGAAAAAGGACGGTTTTCTGAAAAATGAAAGAATTTAGTCAAAAAAAAAAAAGGAAAATTGTTTTCAGAATTTGTGCCGTGTTTACCACCGAAACGATGATCGCCATTAAAAACTGTTTCGCGTATCTTCCCCGCCGAATATTTACTGTATAAAAATTAGAAGTAGAAAAAAAAACGCCAACTGTTAATGATTATCGCGCGCTATCAACGATAATATAATTAAAATGTACATAATTTGACGATAATTAACGAGCATTTGAAATTTGAGAGAGAGAAGGAGAGAGAGAGAGGTGTTGATTTGTTGGAGTATTTTTTGAAAATAGGTACGTTTGGGTGCCGATTCGTGTGGTCAAATATAACCGTTACTTCTGCATCTTTGTTTATTTTAAATGGATATGCAGATGACGTATATTTTTCCATTGATTCGCGGAATTAGGTATTTTTAGGTGGTTTTTTCATCTTTAGAGTGAAATTATCTACTGCGCTCATCTATTTAATTATTTAATTTTTTTTATTTTCCTCTCACTTATTTTCAAAAATAATATCACTCTTTTCAGTGTACCTCGAGTCTCCTTTGCCATATATACGAGTAAATACGTTTTCGTGACGCGTTCAAAATCAAAAATGGAAAATTACAATTCGGCATAACTCGTATAACATGTGCAGGTGGAAAGATGGAAACGTGAGTAGGCCTACCTACATAAGTAGGTATATATGAAACGTAAACTCTCATCATCGAATTATATAAAGCCACGAAGCCCTATCGTTTCAAAGTAACTCATAAATAACCAAAATATATCTGTAATAAGAAATTTTCCTTTTAACCTTTTCAATTTTCTTAGAAAGTTAATTTACGAATAGGTATACCTTATATTTAAATATATTTTCTCCAGGGTGATGTTAAAGTGATACCGTGGTTGTTCATCTGTAAACCTCTAACCATAGAGAAATATAAAACATCCCCTGCTACCGTCGCTGCTCAATATTTCGCTATTATCGTAGCTTCGGATGTATAAATTTAGGCTCAAGCTGCAAGATTACGAAGCAACAAATTTGTTTAGGAAAAGTTAACGCGCTGCTTTTACATTAGATCGTTGCGAATGATTAAGGAGGCTCTTAAGAGAACACTTTGATGGTTCTAAGAAAATTGAAAATACCGCAAAATGTTCGCTCTGTTTCTACTTTCCTAAACAATAGCTTTGCTTGGCGAAGGCGATTCTTATTACAACATTGTTGCATGTATGAACGCCTCAACATACTTGGGGTTCTGTTATGTTATTCGATGGCTTAACCGATTCTTATCCCAGTTATACTGATTTCAAATTCAACATAGGTATACGGCTAAAAGTTTATGTGCACTGGAAATTCGTCGTCTGAAAAATGGTTTGATATGGTCCAAATCGTACTTAGGTAGCTGTACCAACAGCGTGTTGCATGTATAAATTGTTGCTGGAAAACAAAAGTAGGCTAACCTCTCCTCAGTGTGAACAATTCAACTTAGATTCGTATTGATTTGAATTTTTTTCAAAAATTCGTTCGAACATCAGCTTAAAAATGGCTCAAAATTCTGAAGAATTTCTAAACGCACGGAATTCTTATAAAAGTTTCAGAAATTATGAAAATTAGCATACGAATTTATTAATTTTTTTTGCCCAATACATTATTATACTTAAACTTCAATAGTTTAGTTTTTTTTACGATGATAGATGAGGGGGATCTAGAAAAAAAAAAGCATCACTACTTTTTTCCTAATCAGGAATGAGGGGGTGTGCAATGAGGATAAAAAATCAACACCATCAAAAGGAATATTTAAGATCTATACTAAATCTACACACCAAATTTTAACTTCCTACCCCAATTTGGAGGGGAGACATGCGGGGAACAAACTCAAAATATGAGAAAAACCGACCAAAAAAGAACTAACTTCCTTAAGATTGTGAGGGAGTGCAATGAGGCTGAGAAGTCGAGACCCGAAAAGGCACATCTAGTACCTCTACTAAATCTACATAGCAAATTTCAACATCCTTGTACAATTTGAAGGGGAGTTATGCGAGGAACCGGCTCAAAAAATTATAAAATTCGCCCAAAAAACACGTTTTTGGGTTGTAAGGTGGTACAATGAGTCTGAAAAGTCTAAACCCCCAAAAGCCAAATCTAAAGCTTCTACTAAGTCTGCATACCAAATGGCAACTTCCCAGCTGAATCTGCAGGGGAGAACAGTGTTTTTTTAAAATCAAGAAAAAAGAAAAGTCCTCATTTCTCCCCTCATAGTTGACCTAGGAGACTGATTTAGGATATGTTATACAACTTTGGATTGTCTATGGATGGGCTCAAAAAGCAACAATTTTTGCGAGTTTAGCTCCTCAGCACCACGTTATCCAAATTGGGGCACAGCTGGATTTCGACCCGAGGTCATCCACACTCCATAATATGAAATCCACCGCCAATCGAAGCCTATATTCTCCAAATTCGATCGATTTTGATCGGTATAGGGGGAGGGGGAATAAAAATTAATAAAAACAAGTATCTGACATGACCAAATATGGTCGTAATAGTCTTCTAGGACCCCAAAACGGATTTTGTTGATTTTCCCCTACCCCCTCATCCGGCGTAGGTCGATAGACCGTTACAGTCTCGTTTTCATTGGCAATACGGCAGAAAAAATCTGTTCAGAAAAAACTCAAATCCTGACTACATATTCTCGATGAGAACCTTTGCTGTGAGAATGGGAAAGGCACCATTAAAAATTTGTGTCTCTTAAAAAATGACAGTACTAAAGGTTACTGAAAACCTCTGACCCATTGGCAGCTCGATGGGGTACCCTTTCAAAATTAGAACAATGAGTCTTTGATTTGGCACTATTGTGAAAACTTGCTAGTAGTAGGTAACACTTTAATGTTTTTAGCCTGATTTTCTATGTCATATTGCCAAAACCAGGCTTTTACGATCTATCGAACTACGGCAGATGAGGGGGAAGGTGTTTTGGGGTCCTAAAAAGACCATTTAGACGATTTTTAGCCATGTCAGATATTTATTTTTATTTATTTATCTATGTTCCCGAACATTAAAATGATCTACTCTGCGCGATACCGACCGAAACCGCTCCAATTCGTTCAATCGGCTCAGTTCGGCGGCGGATTAGATGTATATGAGTGGGGATGAACTTGGGTCAAAATTCAGTTATGCCCTAATTTGGGGGAGAGGGTGCTGAAGGGTTAGAAGCGCCAGAGTTCTTTTTTTAAATCAAATGATAGAGAATCAAAAGTTGCATAGCATATCCAAAAATCAACCTCCCAAGCCAATCAGGAGGGGAGATATGGGGGTTTTCCTCTTTTTTGGTCTTGAAAAATGACTGCCCCTCCATCACCCTTCCAAATTGAGTTAGGAAGTTGAACATTGGTATGTACATTTAGTTGGGACCCTACATGTGCCTTTTGGGGTCCCGACTTCTATTGCATCCCCTCTCAGCCTCAAAAAAGTGGTTTTTTGATCGGTTTTTCTCAATTTTTGAGTGTGTTTCTCGCATAACTCCCCCTCCTAATTGAGTCAGAAACTTGCAATTAGGTACGTACTTTTAATAGGGGCCCTAGATATCCTTTTTGTCGGTCTCGACTTTTCAGCCCCACTTCACCCCTTCACAGCCCCATTTTTCTAATTTTTTGAGTTTGTTCCTCGAGTAACTCCCCTTTAAATTGGACTAAGAAGTTTAAATTGGGTACAGTCCTCTGTAAGGACCCTTGATGTGCCTTTTGGGGGTTTCGAAATTTTAGCCCCATTGGACCCTTCTAACCTGTAATCGCTTTGCGATGCTTTTTCTCAATTCTCATGATTGTAATGTGCCACGAAAATCAGACTGGAAAAGCATCGCAAGCGATGTTTTTTTTTTTTTGAGGAAAAGGTATTTCGACCAATTTTCGCATATTTTCATCGTTGCTAACTGCCTAGTCACCCATTTAGACCTTTCTGAGTTGTATTTAGGTTTTATTTGGTGTGAATACAAATTAAGAAAGAAGTTCTTCAGCGTACTTCAGCGACAAAGGCTTTGAGAAAAAGATATTAGTGAGATAAGCATCAAGTTTGTAGTCAATCTCATTATCTCACAAGCTCGTAATACTTCGAATATAATCAATATTGCAACTTTGGTTAAAAATTTTCTTTTAACCTAGCAAATTATTCTTATCTCACAAATTCATGATTTATTTAAAGATCATCTAATGGGTTGCCAGTTGCCTCCTCGAACGATTTTTTCCACTTAAAAATCCAGTATTTAGATCTTCTAAATATGTTAAAATACCAATTTTTCGGCGTCTAACCTTCCAAATTTTGTTCGATTTAAAAATTTCACCAAATCGCTCTCCTATGCCCGATGTTTTTACGCCATTGTTCAATAGGCACGTAAATGATAAAAAATTCATGGTTATTTTGCAATCAAGCCATTCCTACCAATATTCCTTGAAAATGCCACCAGGGAAAATTTTGATTTCCAATCTACGCGAATTTGGTGACATTCGAGTTGAACAATAATCAATTAATTTTTTCATTTGGAAAATAATAAATGAATATTAATTTAATATGCCCGAAATAGGTTTTTAATACTATGAAATGGATTTAATTTATGCTTTGCATTGTCTCCCTCCTCCTGCTGTATTGTTATACTCGTAGTTCGATGTCTAAAATGTTGATCAAAGACAGACACAATAAGTATTTATTTTTTGAAGACGCGTAGGTTGCTTGCGAATATAAGTCGGTATTATAATGTATTATTTTCACTATTCCCCCCCTCCCCTTCCAAGTTTATTCCATCAGTGATCGAATTTGTCGTGAATTATCCAACGATTACCTATTTCTTTCGTGTTGAAAAGAAGCTTGCAGTTTTAATCGGATAGCAAATTAATCCCCATGCTTTACTTTTTCCGTAGAGTAGTTTCAAATAATAGGGAATCGTTTGTATCAATTCCCTTTTGTTTGGAATGTTCAACAGTTGAACTGCAGTTTTTAACCATCGACTTGTGTACGTACATTGAAACCCATTTATTGCGAAGTCCCTTCACTTCAGTCTAAACTTCCTTCGTCGTTATTTTGTTGAACAGCTAAAGGTGAGTTTCTTTTCGATTTTCTTAAAATTATTTTTTGATCTAAATATCAGTGATGGATACATATTGTGTAACTTCGGTTTACAATCCTTAAAATGAAAATTCCTTTATGTAATTTTTTTCACATTGATTCGTAAATGCGTGCCGCAATTAGGTATACAATATGCACCAGCAAGGTGAGCATTTTTCACTGATGCATTTAAGATTAAATCAAATACCTACGCTACAAATAGTGGTAAGTTTATGCATGTATACGTGCGTCTGCGTACGTAAAGTATACTCACTCGTACACGTAGGTACGTGCTGAATTGCAAAAAAAAAAAAGAAAAAAAAAGAAAAAAAAAGAAAAATAAATAAGAAGAAATAATTCGTTGCCTGCATCGGAGTATTAATTATGATAAATTTTGCCTGTACTCATATATGTATTATGCATATTCAAACGACGAGAAAATGTTACCAACTTATGAATTCTAAAATAAGCTGGAAAATGATAAAACGCCTACTGACTGAGGAAACGGAATAAATTCTTCCCTTTAAATAATAATATTGCGATAGTTATTCAAAATTTCTAACGGGGTAGAATTGTAATTTAAAATAATGACGTGTAATAAACACGAAAATAAATCCTATATGTAAATTTTGATTATAACCGCTTTACGCGAGGAAACCGACAAAAGACAGTAATGCGTCTGTCTTTTTCCTCTTTTGTTTCTCTGTCTGTTCGTCGAATAGAACGAATTTGTCCTCTCTTCTCATCTTCGCGTCTACGTTGTCGGTAATATTCGCGTATAACAAGACTTCGCGGTAACTTATGTATGCGGATGTTGAATACATGCAATAATTTCCACTCTCCGAGGAAAGGTGCTGATAATAGTACCCGTGAGACGTTCACATGATTTACGAAACATATACGTATTCCCAGTACCTACTGTAACCTACCTAAGTGTATGCAAAAACCGTATTGAGAGCGATAATTTCGAACGAAAATTTTTCATTTTTTTCAAACTACCTTATAACTCGCTTATACTCGTATGTACGTACGAAAGGTATCTCTCAACGTATCGGTTATTAACTTGGCAGAAATGTAATGCTTACAGTATATGGTTGGGTAAATACACTTTGTATTCTAAGCTTTCATTTCGAGCGCAAAACTTCGTAAAATTATACGAAATATAAGGATAGGAGTTATTTCGAATTTTATTTTGGAAAATTTTATCAAATTTTTAACGAGTTGTTTAGCTTTTGTCAATTATTTTATACGTTAGAAGGTGTAAAGGTGTATGGATGTAATACGTAGTAGTAATAGTAGTAGTAGTAGTTGTTGTAGTTGTAGTAGTAGGGGTAGTGGTGGTAATATAGCGTAAGAAAAGGAAAGAGCCGGAGATGTTGAGAGAAAAAATACAGTAACTGTATGGCACGTTGAAGAACGATAAAAGCAAACAAATCTCGAACATTTACACGTGTTAAAGCAAAAGGTCGGCACCTCGTAGAAATTTTATTCGGTACGTATGGTAAAACTTCCATGGCTACGCGATATTAAAAATCGAGAACGAAAGCTCAGCTAGCATTTTCGTTTGAACGTTGAACCCGACAAAAGTGTCACTTTCATGTAAAACTTCATCTCGCGTAGGTCAAGCCGAAACATCTTAAGGGTTAGGCTAGGTATACGTGGTCTGTGCTGCGTCGGTTATCGATGCATCTGGAAAATGCTAACATTGGCTGTGTGGATTCCGGTGCAAAAGAAAAGTACTAGCTAGAATACTATTTAGGCAGTAGGTGTATTAGGTAGGTAATACCTTATACGCACTTATCTTGTCCTGCAGGCTATTTATATAATTATTCGTCACGATTTTGTAATGTTCTCGTCGTTCGTTTTCGTACTAGCAGAGCACGTAGAACATTCAACAAAAGCTTTACTCGTTCGAGGTACGTACAATTAATTTAAAACTATCGTACGAATCGAAAGTTAAAGTTTTGGTCAAAGGTGAACTTAAAATATTATAGCTCTGTTTAAGCAACATAGTTTAATTAGTTATCAAAGCGGGTACCTAAAACTACCTTCAGTGGCTAACTAGCGTACGATCCCCGTGGGTGCTTTTCTTGTCGCTATGCACAGACTAGCGGCCTTTTTTTTTCCACCTTCGAATACTTATTGCTGCGTTCCTTCGTTCCTCCGTTACTTATTGCCTTTTACCTCTAAGGATTTCAACTGCAAGGTTAAAGGGTTACTACTCCGTTTATTTATTGTCGGTTTCGACACGAGGAGACGTTTATTTACATCGAGTAGCTTAAATCGTGTAATCTATCTTGCAGCTTTCTTGCTTTCTAAGATGTTTAACTGTAGCTTACTAGTATTTCTTGCCTTAACTGACGCTATCACTCTTCTGGTCATTTGATTCTTAAGCAGCCCTACTAAAGACAGGTAACTAATTTGCTTGAAACAAACCCCTTTTCATGGTGTTGTATCGCTTCCAAACTTTTCTTAATTAAGTTTAATCGGCTTTAAGATTCTATCCTCGAAAACCAGCCAGGTACGTATACTATTTTTTCAGAACATGTGTGTTCGAAATGACGAAACAGCGAACGAAAAAAATTCTAATAAAGTTGAAACACAAGATGAAATAATTGAAGGAAAAAAAACGACGACCTTTTTTTTTAATTGGCTGCTGTTAAAACGATCTTAACGATTTCGCTGGTAGGATATTTTTAAAAGGAGCTCAGCAAATAAAGTACCTATTTTTGCAATTATTCACGAAATAAATGGTGTTTTTAAAATGCGATAAAAAGAATAAACGTCTCACTGACTAACATCTATAGCACTATTATTAACTCTTTCGCTATTTGCTTCTCTTAACTTTTCTCTAACTTTGTGGGCAGTTAGCCTTTGTTAAATAGGGGTTCTCAGCATTCGAATCGTTTAATGCTGTTTGCGTGAAACGCAAAGATATGGTGTCTTGTATGTACTTCTGTATATCTAATCTACCTACACTGCGTTATAGGTAAGTAGTATATATTTTACCTGATCCTGACTTACATTTAGTTTCTTTGGATTTTCAACCGTATTTATTATATTTTTATCTGTTCAATTGTAACATATACCTACCCCTACTATCAAATAGATAATATTTAGATATATACCTATTCATACCTATCCATACCTATCGATATATATATACACTACACATTTCATTGTTACCTATCATATGTGAAATACATCTAAAGCTTCGTACTCGCGTATCATTCAGAAATACACAAGCCACACACAATAACCAATAAAAATAATTTCAGTTTCTTAACCATATTTATTTTATTTTTCTCCCTTCAAAAACAGATTCAAAATTTGATCTGTTCATTACCCAGAAAAAATGATGAAGAAATTTCAACGACATTGATATTCATTTTTCAGTAGACTCAGCGCCAATATTTTCACTTCATTCAATCATTTTTGATAAACCAGATTTAAAAAAATCAAATCAACAAAAATCAACGCCAATATTTATTACACAAAGTAGTCTATAGCAATCTTTCATTCTCAATTTCTCAAAACGAAAATTTTTTTAACGAACAAACCGGTTTTTTAAGTATGGGTACACTTTACACCTATCTTTGACGTTACTTAGGTCTCTAATATGTTATTCCTAGAAAAATCCCAAATGGAATACAGCCCAAGTACCCATGAAGTCTGTAAACATATAAACGAAACAGTGTTGCTATTTTGAGTTTCTGAAATTATCCGCTCTGAAAATGTAAGAGCAAAAAAAACTGAAATTTTTTTCAAATCATAGATAAAAACTTCAAAATATATATATTTTTTAAAACAGATGAAAAACGGGCGAATTTGGAAGAAAAAAACAAAAAAAAAAAAAAAAAAAAAAAAATTATCCGGAAATTATCCAAAAAAAAAAAAAAAAAAAAAAAAAAAAAAAACAAATTATCCGGAAATTATCCGAAAAATTCATTATCCAAAAATTATCCGCTAATTTTGAAATTCTTCGAAAAACGGAGAATTATCTGGTAAACAACAACACTGAAATGAAACTGATGAATCAGATATCATTTTTGAAATATCAAGTTGTCATCCGGCCATATACCACTCCACTACTTTGTAACGCGACTGCAGCGCTTCAAGTGAGCATAAAAAAGGAACTATAAATCTGGTTTTGTGATTGGATCACGTTTCATTGTACACTGAACTACTCGGACTCGGTGAAATATCCGATAGAGTGGGTCGAATTTTGCTTTTTTTGGAAATCTATAAACTATATTTTTTTAAACGTGTAAAATTCTTTTAAAGTTCGAAAATTTTCAAAACATAGAATAAAAAATTTCTTTAAAAATCTTTTCCAAAAATGGAAATGTTATGCATATTTGAACTCAAAATGATCAATGTTGGTAAACTTTTGCCATTTCCCCTTTTTTCTAGGGTTTCTAAAAATGTCACTTTTTGCATTTTTTCACGATTTTCTGAAAAACCATGAAGGAAATTTTTTTGAGAACCTCTCCCTCGGCGAAAAGGATTTAGGATATTAATTTTAGGTAATGAGGCACAAAATTTAAATTCCACCGCCCCCCTGCCAGGATGATTTTTTAGGGATAAGTACTTAAAGAATGGTTATTTCATGTTTTTTCAAAAATGTTTTTACTTCATTAAAATTTTTTTTTCCAGTAAATTTTTCATAAAATAGAAAGTACTACCCTTCGTCCATTTAAGATCTATTTTCCCCAATTTTGCATTTTTCAGGGACTCTTAGCTGGTATTCCAGCTTATAAAAATACAGTATGATTGGTTCAAAAAAAGAGAAAAAAAAATGAAAAAATGACTTTTAGAGTCTAGCATAGGTGAAATGTATCCCTTGGGATGAATTTTTTTTCAAAAAATCATTTTATCAATTTTTAACGAAGTTATTTTAAAAATACGTAAAAAAACTTTTGTTGGGTAGTCCTGAAAAATTGTCAGCAGGGGATAAAATTGAAATATTGCGCTCAATCATCTAAAGTTGATATTCTAAATCCATTCACGGTGGGCGCTTTTCAAAAAAAATTCTTTTTGGATTTCCCAGGAAATTGTAAAAAATGTCAATAAGTGACTTTTTTTGAAAACCTCGGAAAAAAGCAGAAATGGCAAAAATTCCTCAGCAATGATCATTTTGAGTTCAAATATGCATAATAATTCCATTTTCAAACTTGAACTGAGTTTTTCAAGTTTAAAAAATTGATTTTTACCACATCCTTTTGAGGTCATTTTACAAATATTGCCGTCCCACCGTTTGCAGACTTCTAAAAAAAGCAAAATTCGGCCCAATTTAGGTGGCCAGCCTACCTTCAGGACGAAAAACTTCAAACATTTCTGGATTATTACTCATTTTTTTTTTTTTCAAATTTCATCTTTGCTTCATTCAAGAATACTAATTATCACATGTTTATGAATTCGAACAACCGTACACCATATTTCGTAAATCATAAGCGTTTTATTGAAAAATAAGACGTCATTTAACCGCAGAGAAAAAGTGGTAACCTTCTTTAAGCCGTTCCTGGCTACGCCACGGTACGTGTTACTAACTACCCTTGTGCTCAAAAAACTTAAGATTTAGGATTGCATCGCGTGGTTTCTTGGAGGTACTGAAATTATATTCTTTTAAGCTTCCTATATCAAAAAATCTACCGTGTAAGGAAATTAAAGGATGTATGTTGTGAAGTCTCAGCCATCGAAATTTCCGCCATTCGCATGTGTGTGTCTTTACGAATGTTTTCGTTTTGCTTCGTTAGCCCGCGGTTTTTTATAGTAATCCAAAGGGACGACGATATTCGATTTTTCATCCCGATTTCCGAAATTGTCCTGAAAATTGGATTTACTTTCACGCATAAGTTAAGTGACCTAATCCACAAGTTCCATCATTGTCACAAAATCGAGGTAAAAATATTTTTTAGCATTAAGTTTTACGTTTGTATTTTGTTGAATTGTGATAAGTTAGATACTTATTACGTATATATAATATGCAAGTAGGCACTTGTGCATAGTACCAATATCATTTGCATATCAAAAAAAAAAATTAGCATTTTGTTGAAATTTGGGCTGAAAACACTCAAATTGGAATCGAAAATTTCTCAGCACTTTTTATCAGGATTTTTTTTTCTGTCTGAAATGAACAAAAATATGATGCTTCTGTATTTATTTTAGAACGAAATTGAAGAACATATGATCGTACTTGGAACCGTGTTATAATTATGAATTAGTTTTAATCTTCAATATTTGTAGTAAATAGTTCGTATTTTACAATGCTATTCGTTCATTTACTTCTTATCTCAGCAGAAAGTAGAAACATGTTCGACTAAGAAACTTCCACACGTGCCTGTACTTTTTTTTGCATCACACCACAATGTCAACAAAATAACAAAATTCCAACTTTATATTATACGTACGAAGTAGGTATCGATTGTTTCACGAAAGATCGTGTACTGACGAAAAATAGGTACCGGTATCGTATTTTCTCTATTTACACATTTTAAATTCCCAATAGAAAATTTTCTCCGTACATTTCTTCACAATGAAATAATACCTACCGATGTATATACGCAAATAGAGATATCACTGGCGCGTTGCTAAAATAAATCTAATTAAAAACAAACTGTTTTCGCTACAATTTTGTGTACTTATCGAAAGCATTAGTAAACGTTAATATTCGTTCAAAATCCGCACAGATAACTGTAATGTTTTCCATTTGAACAATACTGTTTGCATTTCAGATCAAATAGTGTTCAACGAAGCGATACTCGTATTCCTTTTCCTTCGAGGTTAAAATCAAATGAGGTAACTACTTAGTCGAAGAAAAAATTTTATAACGAATGTGCTCGTTGAATAACAATTCTTCTTCGATTCACTATCAACCAGGCAAAAAAAAAACATACAGACTTGTTGGTGTAATTGCCTATCTAACCAAATATGTTGCATTTAAACCGAATATTACGTACGAATTTACCTTTCAACGTTAAGTATAGCTTTAGCTTGTAAAAATGCATCTATTTCATTATTCTCTGTGGTAAAAGGTCAGGTTAGTTGGAAAGAGCATTTATTTGAACGAGTATTCTTTTTTATAAAAAAATCTGATGAACTTACTATATCTGAAATCATGCAGTTTTAATTTAGTTGGATATGCTTCGTTTTAATTTTATGCCCAATTTTTCCATATAATTTTCGCGCAAATCGATCAAAAATTCATGAAACTTAATATTTTTAGGTTGAAGATGTCTTTGAAAATTCTTCTCTGCCGTGGTGTGCATAATTTTAATAATTTCACCCCCACAGTTTCTTACATACTGCTATCAAATACCAAAGAAAAATAATAGCTTTCTTTGAGGTAAAATTACTGGTAAATAAGTTATGAAAAAATGAAGGTATTTCAACTTTTGTGATATACAATATTCTTTTAATATTTAATACGAATATAGATACCTACTTTAAAATAAAAAAAATAAAATAAAATAAAAAAAAACTAGAAAAAAAAACAAATAAAATCCCTTAGCATTAAAAGATAACTTTAATGCGGGCATTTCTTCATCTTCAAAAGATCACAAAGAAGGGATGCGTAATCAATTTTTGTTCCTTTTAATAAGAATTTTCCACCCTTTTTGCAAATGATCGGATATGAAAGTAGTGTTGTAGATTATCAATTTTCTGGTTCCTTGCACCTTTTTCTCATTATTTTCAACGCTGTTGTAGTATGCCAAAATTCTTTACTTTTAATCATTTTAATGCGCTTTTTAACCCTCTACAGATACTTATTTATTAGGCATTTACATATTTATGGAAACTTTTCCCAAATGTTCACTTCTTCGAGTACAGCATCAACCTACTTCGTGCTAAATCTATACCGGTATTTATCTCAAGTTGACCTTATAACACAAATCAGCAATAAAAAGTAGCTCAAACTCTGAAAACAAGTACGAAGAAATAGGTACTTGGACTTACCTATCTACGTATGTCAACCGATGAGAAAAATGTCACTTTTTAATAATTATTTAGCAATATCGAATTTACTGATTTAATTTTCAAAAATGTGAAATTCATTACATGTCTGAAGAAAAATCGTCAAAAAAATTATTGCTATTCAGTATTCAGTTTAAAACACCCAAAAGAATTATATGTATTTTCTTTTTTTTTTTTTTTTTTTTTTGCGGGGAAAAAAAAAAAGTTTAAAACCCCCAAAAAAATTTTTTGTTTTTTTTTTTTTTTTTTTTTTTTTTTTTGCAGGGAAAAAAGTTGACCTACTTAGTGAAATTCTTATAAATCTAACTAGCGTAGGTACAGTGAACAATATCCGTCTTATTTTCTTATTTTGAATTTTATAGCCTTTTAGGTAATTTACTGCAGCCTATATAATATGTAGATACTTATTTTAGATTTCCTTTGGCATAAATTACTCCAGCCTGTCGTGCATTCTTCTTTTTATATGTTTATATATTCCTTCTTCGATAATGTATTTGTACCTAAACGAATATTGTAAGAGAAATGAGAAAAATTAATTTAACCGAACAAATGCAATATTAGATATGTAACAAGAATATAATGAAAATTTTGACGTAACAAAAAATATTTAAGAGATATAGTCGAATGTCAACATTGTAGCATTTGATATTTCATTGAAATGAGAAAATTACTCCTATATTAGAGCTTTGCTTATTGAAAAATTATTAAAAAGCGAGAAAGAGCGAGCTTTCTGTAAAAGGTAATAAAAACTTGAATACGCAATAGGCAACAAGGGAAATGATATGGAAGTATAAGGTGCTCGAAAAATAAACCTTGTCGAATAAGTTCCATTTCATTTTTCGATAAAATCTCGTATAAATATTTACGTTTTGGTGTTGGCAAATTTTAATTTTAAAATTCTTCATTGTATTCGTATCTACTAAACAAATAGAGATAACGTTCGATTATTACGTTTTTTATGTTTTGGTTGGATTTTAGCCTGATTTTCAAAGTCATATTGTCAATTAAAACCAGGCCACTACAATCTATCGACCAGCAGCGAATGAGGGGAAATATTAACAAAATCGGTTTCGGGGTCCTAGAAGAGCATTAGGATGATTTTTAGCCATGCCGGATATTTATTTTTAATTTTTTCCCCCCGAACATTAAGATCATTCACTCCGCTCGATACCGACCAAAATCGCTCCAATCCGGTCAATCAGCTTAGTTTGATGGCGGATTAGATATATATATATATAAGTGGGGATGAACTCGGGTCGAAATTCAGTTATACCTCAATTTATGGAAGTGGGTGTTGAGGGGTTAAAAACGAAAAAAATTCCCCTTTTCAAGCCAATGTTAGAGAATAAAAATTTGTGTAACATATCCAAAAATCAATTTCCTAACTCAATCCGGAGGGCTGATAAGAGGGGGTTTCTCTTATTTTTGACCTTGAAAATAAGCTGTTCCTCGCCTATCTTTCTTTCTAATTGAGCTAGGGAGTTGAAATTCGATATATAGATTTAGAAGGGGTCTTAGATGCACCTTTTGGAGATTTCGACCTTTCAGCCTCACTGCACTCTCTTATAGCTCTGAAAAGTTTTTTAGTCAGTTTTTCTTGTTCAAATTAAGCTAGAAAGTTGAAATTTGTTACGTAGATTAAAAAGAGATCCTAGATGTATCTTATGAGGATTTCGATTTTTTATCCCATTTTATTCTGCTATCCCTAACACCGATTAGATAATTTTAATTTACATGATTATAATATTTCACGAAAATCAGGTTAGGAAATTTTTTTTTATTTGAAAAAATTTACAGTGCCAATAACTACTATTAGAGTAGGTTTGTTTTCCACATTGATCTAATTTTTCAATGAAATTTACATGTGTAGGTAGCTACTGTATGGATAATTTAACAATAGGATTGAAAACATGAAATATCGTCATCGTATCTAGATATTATGTACTAGTTTTGTAGTATGATAAGAAATATTGAAAAAAAAATAAAATTTATTTACGAAGCACCCTGTTAAGTAAAAAGTTAGGGGTAAAGGTACTTACAAAAGGATAAATTGAAATTGATCAAAGTGTTGTTAAATTATTAATAATTCCATTTGAGTCAGTAGCTTAGCAGGTTCGCTTTTTGAATGGAATCGTTTTCAATAAGAAGCGTTTTCTTTGATAGAAAGCTATCACACCCTTTTTCTCCTTTTCGCAACTTTTCTTGCTAATGTTGCTTCCCTCGTAAAACAACCACACCGAAGAATTTTACGAAAGTCTTGCCACTTTTACTAATCGAGATAACAGTCAACTGTTTAAAGTTCTTAGTCATTCTAAAATATTGACTTACTATACATAAATAAAACGTCTTTTCTTAGCATTTTAAATATTTCACGTTCGTAAGTAAAAATTAACGGCATACGTGAGTTTGAGAATAACTTCGAAATTAAATAACAGATTAAAGTTTTTTGGAAAATTAACGTATTGCATTTGCAAAAAGGGAACGCGAGAGATTTCGTGCAGGTGTTGGTTTACTTTGGGGAATTACAAAATAAGGAATAAATTATATGGTAATGAAAAATTTTATATAGTGACGTGGAATTTCACGTTTTCTGTGATGACGAATTTTATGAAAATGAAGTCGATATTTTGATATGTACCTAACCTAGCTAGCTACCTATCTACCTTACCTACCTATGTTGCTTATGGAACATTTTTCACAGTATCATCCGTTGTCAACAACTCAACTTGAAATTGATCTTGAAACGAATACTGGAACGAACTGCATTTTTGAAATTTCTTTCTACTCGTATTATAATGGTTTTACGATGATGCTCTCGTCGTCGCCTTATGTTTTCCGACTCATTATACTATAATCCGCTCGCTTTTTTCGTTATTTATATAAGTTATTCGAAACTTTTTCAATTCTAACTATATGAACGATTCGTATAAATGCGCATAATACAATTCTTTTTAGTTTTTATATGGAAAAAGAATCTCTCGAAGTGTATCCTAAAACAGGAGAAAAAATAAAAAGGCGTCGTTGTGTCATCTCATCCGATTCAATTTTTTATAGGCTGTATTATATTTTTTTCTTTTGGCCAAAACTTCGCTTATTATCGCGATGACGAAGAAAGTAAAGTACGTTAATTTTAAATTATTTATTTCAAAAATAAAAAAAAAAAAATATTAAAATACATTACATTTCAAACGTTTATACCGAAATTGTGTCCGTTCTTGGTTTTAATAGAGAAAATACTAGTTTGAATTAAACGCAATAAATTGAATTCAGTGTCAGAAACAGAAACAAGTGCCGTCAACGATTTACTGATACATGGTTATATCATTCAATTTCAAGTACTGGAGGAAAAGCTCGCACATTTTCTATTGCATTCGGAAAATAAAGAGGAATTTAATAAATAACAACAGCTCCGGCGTGTAAGTTAATAATTTATTATCATTTGAAGTACTTTCAAATGGTACATTCTATGTTTGAAGGGATAAAGAATAAAACAATAATTTTGAAAACCATCACATAGTTGCTTCATTCCGTTTCTATACCACGTTTTTCAACGTTTAACTCTACAAGAATCATTTAATGTAAATTTATTCGGATTGGTTATACTCGTAAATGCTGGGTGCAAGAGTTTTCGAAGAATTTCCATTGCTTTGACTGGTTGTTAATTTAGCATTGAATTAATTCACCGTGAGAGAAGTAGTGTTTGCCTGTGGTTAAGTGCGGAGCATAGGGTCAAATTGTTATATCGGTAACCGTTGTAATGATACTTATAGGTAGACTGAGTATATACAAACAAACCAGTATAGGTTCTGTGAAAATACATATTACATAACGATCATCTTCCTATTTATTTTTTAAACTTCGTCGATAGAATTATTATCTTTCATTCATTTCGTCGCCACGAGGCTGTTAATTGAAAAAAAATTCTCAACTTAATTTTATGTCTTTTATTTTACGAGAAGTGGTTGGTGAGTAAGGACGGAGCGACGTGTTCTAATTAAATTTATTTATACGACTTTTTTTTTCTCCTTGAAAATTTGTTACTTGGCTTGATACGGCTTGAGATTGTTTGAATCTGCGATTATGTTGAAAATTTACAGAGAGAGTGAAGAGAGGTGAATGCGAATATTGTAAGAGGTGACTTCAAATGATCAATGAAGAATCGAAAAAGGGTATAATATTTCCGAATAACGACGTCCTGGAGCAAATATAGGAGAGGAAAAATAAAGATTTAAAGTCGAAACTTTTTGACGTTGAGGAAAAATGTATTATTTTGATGCGTATTGTTCTCCTGAGTTGATCTAACGAGGGAATGTTCATAAGTCATAAGTGTCCGTTGCCAATCTGTACAAATGGTTGTCTATCATTCAGTACTCAAGGTGCCTGCATATGTACAAAATTTTTTTACTCGGCACAGAACTCCAATACTAATAACTACTAAACTGATAAATTACCATATCAATTACTACAAAATTAGTAACTACCAAACTGTTGAGAAAAAAAAAAACAAATATAGGCGTTACTAACGCAACGACAGCAAATCCGAATATTTTGAAAGTGTAAAATTGACATTTTTTGTAATTTTTTGTAGTTTTTTCGCGTTAGTGAGTTGAAAAATGACATAGTAATGTAAACAATATTGCCAAATAGAATTATGACCGTTGTGTTTCTTTTTGTAATGACATTTATTTCCGTTATACGAAGTGAAAAGTATAAACAAATCACCGCAATGATCCATTATAATTTAAAAAAAAATACTCATACACAAGGAAATCGAGACAAGCGGAAGAAATTTTACTTTTCATCTTTACAAACGAAAAGAATTTAGTTTTGTATAAATTAGAGACAGATCATCACACCAATACGCAACCGTTATATTAATAACCACCAAATCTATAACTACCTACCATATTTGATAACTACCAAACTGGTTACTTGCTACCAAATTTTTTTCTTCCGTATCAGTAACCATCAAATTGATAACTCCTAAAGATTGGTAACTACCAAATTGATAGCTACTAATTTGATAATTACCCAATTAATAACTACCAAATTAGTAACTGCCAAAAATTGGTAACTAGAACTACTAAATCAATAACTTTCAAAAATTGATAACTGTTAAGAAGGAGGAGGGGTTCGAGGGTTTAACTCCGCCCCTACTCTCTACTCATACCACCTACTACCTGAGACAAAACTTGACTATCTTTGGAGGGAGGGGAAAGCTAAAAATTATCTGACACCGACTTCTTCATTTCTTTCCAAGAAAAGTGCTTTGTACTCTACTCTTTTTCTGATGAAACTAACCCTTTTTCATGGGGAAGAACCGTTGGAACTGATAGACTGAAAAACTGCTGACTAAATTTCACCAAAAACTGGTAATGTTTCAAATTCAAACAATGGTGAAATTTTGTGAAGAAGAGGTGGAGACAAATTGAACGATCTATCCGTATGTAATAAATAATGGACAAAATTCTGCAAAATTTTGAGTCCGATGTCAAAAAAGGAGTACTTTGACGTACGTATTTTGCTAGGCTGTAAATGCTAAATTTTACTGTTTTTTTGCATGTCAAAATAAATTTTTACGTGATAAAGTCGCATTTGAAGGGGCGGGGGTGGGTTGTTATCAAATATCCTCGCTCTTTTACGCCACTGAGAGTGATTCATTCAAATTTTTAATTTATTGAAGTTTTCAGATACAATAGCATGTGAAGAATGCAGGCGAAGAAAAATTTTTTGGATAAATAATACTTTTTGTCGACCCCCCCTCCCCCTCCCCATACACTCCCAACATCTTCGCATTTGCGTACTACTCGCCCTCATATTGTCGTCACCAACACAACTGGTATTATTAACTCGATCTAACTGATAGTGAGGGCAAGTATTTTGACTGCGTTATGCACTCGTCGAGTAGTTCGTCTTGTTATGACTCACTGAATAGTTGACTCGTCGATTCATCGATTCAGATAAAACGAATGAATCTTGCTAATTGTAGTTCGATGAGTCGACTACTCGAGTCATTTCATTTCAATCGTGCAGGCCTTTAATAGTCACCAGGAAATTTCAATTTTAGGTTTTTTTTTTCGAAAATGGGAGAAGCGGCATGGAAAAAAGGTTGCGAAATGAAGTCAAATGAACGTGGTAAAAATTTGGGATCGCCAACTTGACCCTTACCTTTACCTCTTTCTGATTTAAAAGTTCAAAATTTACATAGAAATTAAGGAAAACACATTCATCTTTTTTCGTTTTTATTGGTGCTTACGTGTCGCGGTGTACCACATAAGACCAAAAAAAAACTTTTTGCAATTTTTTTTGCTTTTCAGAGGCTTTAAAATTCTGTTTAAAAATGGAAAAATAAATTTTTAATAATTTTTTTGAAGGTAATGGAGTAAAAATACGAAATCTCATAATTTTTTATGTCATTATAAATGATAGTATTTTTTTACTTTTTCACTTCAGAAAATTCCAAAATATTCGATACTAGTTATGTATTTTAAAAAATTCGACTTTTCAGCTCTTTCATGCCAGGTTTGTAAAGTTGAATTTTTTTTTCTTTATCTTGTAGAATTATTAGATATCCTGAATAATTATTCGAGTCTAAATTTCTAAGAATTATCTACTTTTTAAAAATTTTATTACCTATGGTCAACTTTGATGCAACTCGAAATCTTGAGTAAATTTTTTATGGTTCAACTATAGAAAGGGAATACTTGTCGGAAATAGAATTTCTATCTTGAACCCTTTACGTTTAAAACAGGATCTATATAAATAAGTAGGTACAGGTACCTATGAAATACGTCTTTTGTTCCAGTTCGATGCAATTCAGTAAATTTCACGTCACTTTTATTAAATTTTCACATTTGGTCAAAGCTACGCATTTATTCTCAGTATTAGATAGGTATTCAGTTGAAATTTTTTTCGCAACGGATATCTAGAGATTTCAGTATGTCGGGTCGTAATTTTTTGTTCCTTTAATTTTGATTTCTAATATGCGCAGAATCAGTATACGTATAAAAGCATTATACGACGATAATTCAGACTTGTATACGAACACAAATAAAATACCTGTCAAAAAATCTACGACAGCGACATTTGCGAACCGATAAAAATAGGATTCCATAATCCACGATTTATGATAAAAAAAATGTCTAAAAACATTTTTTTTTTTTTTTCGAAATTATTTAAGGACAGATGTGTAACTTTGAATCAGGATAAATTTATTTTAGAGCACGCATATCCCAAACCTGATTTAAATTTAAATTACAAGCCTTCCATTATTTACATTTCATAAACTAACGAAGTTTTGAAACATAACGGCCTATTTTTACGGTCGAGTGGGTCGTACTTAGATTTTTTTATTCATTAAATTTTTTTTCTCCGAATAATTTTAAAAATACCCGCCAGCAAAAACTATTACCGTAGAGGAAGGTTACACTTTTCTTTTTTAATTAATAATTTGCACGCGATTTAATTAATACCCAACCGATGGTAGAAGCGAGCGGGAATTTTGTGTTTATTCGTTTCAACTGAGAAATATTGAGTTTCGAAATAAAGAAAAAAAAAAGTTAACGACCGAATGTCATGTACCCCTTCAGAAGGTAATGGAAAAATAAGAGTGAAGCGAAAAGAAAAATTAATTTTTGATATTGTTCGCTAAATGTCTTTTAAACAGTGTTTACCAAATGTATCAGCAGTAGTTTTGGAAGAATATTAAAAAAAAAGAAGGATTTTTTCACGTATCATTTATTCTTATCCCTTTTCAAAGTTTACATTAGGACGGGTTATAAGCTCTATTAGACGTGATACTGAATCTGTTGTAAAAATTTGTTATTGATAAGAGAGTAAACGGATATTTTACCCTTGGTTTAGCCAGGCTAACTACCCACCAGTATAACATTATGTGTATTAGTTTGGTACGATTTCTATATACTGAATGACTTGCATTGTAACATGCGATTGTACGTAGACGTAAGTGTGTTTACGGATAAATTCGATAGATAAATTCCCTTCGAATAGGTGCATTAATCGTCATGTTTATTCACATTGCTACATGATTGAAAGAAATTACGTTTTTCTTTATTAATTAGTGTTTCTATGCAAAGTATATTGTAGACTGCTCGTTTTTGCGCTGCGAGCTGATCAAAGATAGTAAATGCACATCCCTATTTCCCTATCAGCTTAATGTTGAATGTAATTTAAAATCACTTTTTCCTTCTACCCTTATTTTCTTATTTGAAACACCAAAAAGAACTTATGTATCGAAAATCCCCTAGAATTTAGATATCTAAAAACATACAAATATTTAGCATGCTATTTTATCTTGATTATGTTTATGATCGCCGTGGGGATTCTAATTTCTAATCTATTCTACCGCAGTATGTAAGTATGATATAGAAATTAACCAAATGTATCGTCTGTATTTCTTATAGGTACTCATTCGTACCTTGTGAAAAGTTACTAAATTCACTGAAAGTTTGTCGTTGGAAAATACAGCGTAATAGAATTTCTATGAAAATGTACGAGCGACTTTTTTACTCATTCAATTACACATAGATATAAGTATAATGTGGAAGAATGGTTACTTGGTTATATAGATAGATACATAGTTAAGTAGATACTTTTACATATGTACTAGATTTTGCTACGTACTGATTTCTTTGATAATTTACGTGAAAAATAATTTCTACATAGTATTCATTTGCAGGCCGGTGCGCAGAATTGGTTCAAGGGAAGGGTTTGAGAGTTGACTTCCAATCTCCAGAGCTCGTAAATTCCAAAATTTGATATGTGCGAAAGAAAATATATGTGGCGTTGTGCTAGCAAATGGGCCAGTTTGGTCGTTCACAATTTTCTCAGAAATCTCGTTTTTTTTTTAGTCAGTAACAAAAAAATTATCGAATTTTTTTTTTACAGATTCCTACTCTGTGAAGTGTCTATACTGTATTATGTGTTACAGTTATACAGCGGTAGACCTCAGTCTAAGCGGTTTAGAAATAGGATTAAAATTTCTTTGTAAAAAGGGCCAATTTATAATTTTCTTTCAATTACAAAATAGGTACTAACGAAGACGGACGGTGTGAAGTTATGTGGCAAAAGAGAAATAAAAACTTGAATATCTCAAAATTTTAAAAACACAACTTTTTTAATTTTTGAACTTTGAAAAATTGCTGCCCTGCGAATTTTAGACTTTTTGGACTGGAAACACTTCTATTCGCTCACCCGTGGTTCGAACCATGGTCCCATGATCATAACACCATACCCACCATGTAGACCCTTTGCTAGCGGAACGCCACTTATGTACTTGAGCAAAACGAGGCCGAAAATTTTAGAAAAAATTGTACGTTTAGTTATCAAAAATTGCATTTTACTGGGAGAATTCATATTCTTTTCGTCCATGAAAGGAATTTCAATCCCCAAAACCTCCCCTTGCGCAAGGATTTGTTCATTTGTCGTTTGAAAATGATAATTTAATAAGAGCACTGCCAGGTAAGAAGGAAGGGATCTGTCTTTGGCTGGGATTTTAAAACTGTCCGGTGGAAGTTAGCCCTTATGATCTGAAAACTCGCTGGTAAACATTTTGGCCCCCTACTTCACCCCTAATCTCTGATATCGCCCTAAATGTGTCCGAAATACGAGTTCAGCTCATAAATTTTTTATTTTCTACAATTTGCGACCAAATTTTTTTTAATTTGCAGGGATGTGGGTCGTATCAATAAGGGCCATTGCTGGAAATTTCTTCAAATTTTTTCGATCATCTTTTCATCACGAAGCACGTATTTATAAATTTCAAAACGAAATATCTACGTTTTATTTTAGAGGTGGAACAACGAAAAAAATTTACATTAGACCTATGTAGTCGATAATTTTTTTTATGCTAGAAGACCTTCAAAAATGCGAAAAACTATCCTTTTTATTCATTTTGTTCGTTTATAACAATCATTTTCACTCGAATATTTTTGCCCCTTAAAATATGTTCTGTTGGACTTACTTACATTCAACTATCATCACTTCTACTCAAATTCATGATTTTTCGTTTTTTTTTTTTTTTTTTTTTTTTTTTGAAAAAAGTCATACGTATCACTGGCAGGTTTTCAAAAATTAGGACCAAAATTGTTTTTTGGAAGTTTAAATAAAATGAACGTCAGTAGAGTTTGGCTTGGGGTAATTTGACCTGCTGAATACGTATTTAAGGTTAGCCTTTTTTTGCAAGTGCTGTGAACTTTGTAATCGTCCAACGATGTTTGTGAACTTTGTAATCGTCGAACGATGTTTTCGAAAGAAAAAATAACCAAAAATCATAAAAATGAATAAATTTGCGTACAAAATGGCGAAAATCGAACGTAACTAAGTCCAATAGAACATATTTTAAAGGAGGAGGGAGAGGGGTTACAAAGTTAAAATCTATTTTTAAGCGATGGCAAAATAAAAATAAAAATTGGAGAAAAGAAATTTGAAAGAATAGAGGATTCCCGATTAATTTACCTTATATTAGTGAAAAATAAGCAACTTGATATTTTGGTTTAAAATGCATACTGTACATAAAGAAAAAAAAATATTGCCCGTGCATAAATCTTAGAGTAAAATATTAAAAATTAAAAGATAATGTTTTTAGGAGATGAAAAAAATATAATATTTATGCACGAATAGAGCGATCTTTTCTGCTTTAGCTCCATTTTTTTCTTAAACTATCCATCCAATTTCCTTTTTTTTTATTTTATATTGTTCAGGTGAATTTTCTCAGTGATTTGACTGAAGAATTTGTGGAAATCTGAATTTTTTGTGGTTTTACATTGATCTAATTCATGCATGAAGTACTGTAGTAACTTTGAGTGAATTGATGGAATTTTTGGAATAAAATTGGAATTTCCTCAACAGGCCCGGCGAGAGAGGGGGCAAAAGGGGCAAGATGCCCCGGGCCCTAGCTGTTTTCAAGGGCCCCGCGAACTCGCAAAAAAAATGAAATGAATAAAAAAATAAGCATTCTTCATTTTTGGGATCTTTCACTGTTCGACTTGTTAAT
>FIZR01010535.1:0-22169 GCA_900060175.1 Ferrisia virgata | reverse complement strand
TTTTTTTTTTTTTTTTTTTTTTTTTTTTTTTTTTTTTTTTTTTTTTTTCGTTTCAACGATAATTTTAAAAATGAGACGCGTTTCGGTGTGTGTAAAGTATGTGGAAAAAGAAATAGGTGTAGTTTGACGTTTTAGATTATTTTTAATGGTGAACTTTGTCTGTAAGGGATTCGAATACCTAAATAACATATTGGAATTTATATCAAATCAAGAAACTGTACTAATTAAATTCGGTAGAAAGAAAATTCGTACGTAACAATCGGGTCAAACTACTTCGAATCAATGTACTTGAATTAAAAAAAAATTTTACACATTATATTTGTGTTTAAAAAAATTAGCTTAAAATTCGATAGGGGGATGGAAAATAGGTAAAACGGTACAATGGGCTCATAGCACATATGTACAATCGTTGAGATTTGTTTTAGAAATAAAAAATAAATAAATAAATAAAAGATACAAATAGACAGAGCAAGAGAGAAATAGTATGTACATTTAAACCGGTTCCAAGATGTTGAATTTTTTTTACGCCTTGTCTGTAAGAAATTATATGATTGAAGATTTTTCATGGTGAGTTATATGGATATTTCGGTACGCTTGCTTGTGCCGAAATTCATTCATAATGATTTTAAAAGAAGAACCGGTTTAGTAGTTATTACCTTGAAAACGTTTTTGTGAATTATGTTACGATAATTTATACGGAAAAAATTTCTACATTAAGAGCCGATGGTTTTTTTTCCTTCTTATTTTTTTTTCCCGAAGAGATTCAGTTTCCGCAATAGCAGTAGTGTTTTTTTTTTCTAATAATTGGTTTCAGTGGTGTGAGTAATTGGTTGCGGGCGTTATTTTTTAATTGAAATTTCGATTCGAATGTGTACAATGACATCGAACCGATTAGTCACTATGTATATTGCATATACAGAACTGGTTGTTAGATGAGTAGTACAGGGCTTAATAGGTTGTGTTTCGTCAAAATATGTTATTTTTATCCCGAACGATGTATTTGTTGAATTAATATGGTGGAAAAATATTGATATATTGTAACTGGTTGCTACTGGTTATACTAACAACACGTGAGAAATACGAATACAATAGAAGAAAAAAAAACCGGTAGCTGTTCAAAATGGATTTAGAAAATATTTTATAGAATATTCAAATTTCTTATAAGAAATAGATTGCAACCGGTTGTGGCATGTTGGCTATTTTCATTTCCATCTTACTCGGTATAAAATTAGTTCAGTTAGAAATAGTGGTACGAATAGGTTTGGTATGTCTGAGTAATAGGTTTATTTTAAAATAATATTTACGATTTAACGAGATCGTTAAAAGAAAACGCATAATTGGTTGCTACTGGTTTTACGATGATATCGATGCGAATATTAATGTATAAAGAAACCGGTCGCCTAGATCAAACTAAAATTATATTTTGGAATTTATTATATTCTAATAATTGGCAACTGGTTGCTATCAATTTCATACGAATACGTGGGGTAATTGACATTCGATCGAGCAACCGGTTGCAACCGAAATACCAAAGCTATCTATTTTTCAAATTAATCGCGATTATTTAATTGGTGCAAAATGGTTTTTTGAAATTTACTCAAAATAAATGATTAATTACGAACACCCCCCCCCCCTTGAAACCAGTTGCTACCAGTTTTACGCCGAAGCTAATGTGAGCGAAGAACCGGTTCCGATTAAAAATAATCCGTTTTAAAGACGAATTGGATGTTTTAAAATGCAATGCAACCGGTTATCGATGCAATTACGTGTTATATATTCGATTTGATCTAAATTTTACCAGTTACAGGATAAATAATTGAAAAATTTTGGTGTGACCCAGTATGTTATTCAAGTTTTACAATGGGAATTATTTTCGAAATAATTGTCTGATAGGAACCGGTTGCAACCGAATGTATCCACTTCTTTATTTTTATTTTGAATACGTTTCAACGTGCGTTATAAATCCAAGTTTATATATTTTAGACGATGATTTGTAGGATAGCTCATTGGATAGACGAGTATGTATGGGAGCTGAAAAACGTAGCTATATAAATTTGCACTCGTAATTGGTTGCAACCGGTTATGGATCGCGCTATTAATTATCATCAATGTTAGTAGCTCTATTTTTATTTTTATTTTTTTCGAAAAAAAAAAGAATTATCTTAATCGGGTCTTCGCATATGTACCTAGTACTTTGATTTGAAAACGATGACGTCAAACTTAACCTAACACACATCGAAATGGCTGTAGTATTATTCTTATTATCTGTCCTAAATTAACATTACGATTTACCTACCTACCTAGTACCTACCTACCTAAATTCACAGTGTATATAATTTTGCACGTTCTTTTGCATTATCATGGTTTGTTTGTTTGTTTGTTTTTTCGGTTGCCTGTTGATTTTTTAAATTTAAAACTTTGGAATGTTGTCGGTTGAGAAGGGACAGCGTTGAATTTAAAAAAAAAATATATATATATATATTTTCAAAGACGATATTGCGCATTAAAAATAAATAGAAAAAGTACAAAATGCTTTTTTTTTTTTTGAAAATTAATTTTGAAAACCAAAATAATAATATCAACGAATCCAGCGTACGTAGGAAACCAACGTTTTTAATTTAGTTGAATTTTTTTTAACACACATGGTGTGTTGGTGTGTGTGTTGTAGATGTGGGTGGCGGTGAGATCAGATCTTTGCTGCATTGTGTCCTCCTATAGACCTTAATTCTTTGCAACCAGCTCACAATTTTATTGTAAGCATAACCATTTTAATATTAACTTAATTATTAACTTGTATAATAATAATCTCGAAGTACGTATATGTGCAGATAATACACGGTAGTTTACTCTATACGTACGTTCGAATAATATCACGACTAATAATGGTGTCAGGAAGCCAGATGAGGTGCATGTACGCCTCCTCTTCTTCCTCCTGATGCGGTTCTCTCTCGACAAAGAGAGACGGTCTCGAGGAATTCAGTATACTATTCACTTATGTTACATATATTTTACGATATTTAATTTTGATAAAGAAAATAAATTCCAAAGCGCAACATGGAACTGGTGAGTTGGCAAGTGTTAAAATTGGAGATTTCGAAGAAAAAAAAACAACTGTAGGATATTTGTTTTTTAACATACGAACGTCTGATTTCTTTATTATTTTACCTTCACTTGCTAAGTCACTATTTTCTATTTTTTTTTTCTCTCCATCTAGTTAGAAGTTGGTTTAAGAATAAATTTTGAAGAAAAAAAAAAAACCAAACTCGAAATAATATTTGAAATTTTTATTGTTCTAGGACAATACACAGTCCCAGTTGCAACCGAACCGCTACGTATACGTGGAGATTTTAATTATTTATAATATTATATGTATTTGTTGCGAGCTTTAAAAAAGTCTCGTTATAGGCTAAATTAAACAAAAAAGCAAAAAAAAAAAAAAAATTGCAAAAAAAAACAACTCCAGAATATTCGGGTGCTTTATTATTATATAATTTTTTTCCTCATTTAAATTCACTTATCCTATAATTTATTATTTTCCAGTGCCATGAAAATGGAAAATTTTAATACTACACTATTTTTTTCCAAGTTTCCTATTATATTATCGATGTTTAATCGACGATATTATTAATTTTTTTTTTTTATTTATTAATTTCTCGATTTTTTTTCTCTTTCTTGCTTTCTTTCTTTTGTAGTAATTAGTTGTATTATTTTAATATGTCGGTGATTGAGCGTGATTGAATGTGTGTGTGTCTTTTGTGAGCCTAAATATCATTGTGGTGCAATAGCCTGTGCATTAAAAGCTGCGTTTCTTTGATACCGTGTTCGAGGTTACCGGGGAATATTTTAAACGATGAAGAAAAATGAAAAAAAAATTGGTGGGGAGAGGGGGTTTTTATAGGTGTACGTTTTACAAAAAAAAAAGGGCTGTTTTTTCGTTGATACGAAAAGCAACGTTAAATGAGTCCAAAGGGTTCAGGGCCGGATTAGGTATACGGTTCAGGAGACGTAGCTGCGCTACCTACTATATCTACCTATTTATTGTATACTATGATTTATGTATCTGTATACCTACCTACCTACCTACCTATTCATATATACGAGAAGATGATGAGACGATGAAGATGATTGAAAAAAAAAAAAAAAAACAGAACAAAACAAAACTATACAAGTAAACAAATGATCCAAAAAAGTTCATTAAAAAATAATTAATTAATTCTAGTCTAATACGTAAGTGGTTAAAATTATACGTTAAATGTGGTATTACATATATTTACGCATTATGCGCGTAGTTTATGATGGAAAATCAAAAAAATACGTTACTTCAGAATTTTTTTATATACATAGGTTATTATTTTATAAGAGTTGAGAAGGATACATGCCTGGGACCTGTGTTTAAATTAAATAAACGTATCCTTCCCGAACGATAATGGTTTTATTTTGTACGTTAATTCTTTTATTATTATCATTTTTATTATTTTTTTCTTTTTTTTTTTTTAATTTTATTTACTTGTTGTGATTTACGTACCAACGTCGTGTAAATTACTATATGAATTGTATTTGTTGTATTTTTGATTTTGATTTTTTTTTTTTTTTACTTTTTTTTAAGATGGATTTTTTTTTTGATATAATTTTTCAACTTCTTTTCTTCCTTTAGTAGCGATTAAGGTTTAAAATTACATTGTATATAATAAAGTTAAAGAAAAGTGTGGCGTTTTATTGAGCTATATTCTGGCTCGTTTTGTTGTGATTGGGGGGAAAAGAGGGGAGGTGAAAAATGGTTGATATTTACATTGTAGCTTCAACGAAGACCGATAAAATGTTATTTTCATTGTTTGAGTAGTAAATTTATAGTTAAGGGAAGAATTTATCAGTCTGAGTATAAACACGGGGGAGGGGGGGGGTGAAATAGATCGACATCAACCTGGTACTCATTTCAGAACTTGGGTAAACTCTATTCATCTCCCTCACTTACCCCTTCTTCTTCTTCTCTCGGTAAACAAATTAAACTTGACCTGCCTGTAAAAATAATTGCATCCTAAGATAAACCCTATTTAAAAAGCTTGCAAAAATGAGATTTCTACATACCAACGAATAGTTGCAAAAAATTTACCCTATTCAATTAAAATAATCAGTTTACTTTTTTGTGGGAATAAAATCAATTTTTGGGGCTACTATCCCCATAGAAATGAGATTCATTATCAATGCAATTTTTTCTTTAAAGAGACCCATTGCACCGATATTTTTCTCAACTTAGGGTTGTAAGAAAGATAGCTGTGACCCCTGAAAGCCTGTCTCCTGCTTGTTAAAATGTCACCCACAGACCAAAATAATTCCCATACAAATTTTTTCTACAGGAGAGCCACCCCTCTAAAATATATGAAAAATTTCTGAGAGGTGTAAAATACTCCTAGTAACTTTGGAAATTTTTTTCGAGTTTCTAGCTCAGAAAGGAGATCTTACAAACTACCCTGAAATTTTCAAATTTCATTTCAAGGTCATATTTATGGTCCGAAAAATCTGGAAAAATTCCACAACACATCCCCCCCCCCTTTTAAATACCTTCATATTCATATCAAGTTAGGAAAAAATCGGTAGAAAATCCTTGAAGGAAAAAAAATGCAAAATCCTCTTCAAAGTGCATTTTACTCCCCCCCCCCCGTACCGAGATAAAAAAATCACGAATACGGTTAAAAATCATCTTTTACTAGTGCTTAAATAGTCCCTTAAAAAATTGAATTCTGAGATCCAAAGGTAAATCGTTCTCCTTAGCTTGCTATAGATTTTCTGTCCAAGGCATTAATTAAATTTCAAATCTTTTAGAAGATGAGAGAGGAGGGATAGCTCGTGTGTTCTCCTTCTTACACCCTCTTGCAAAACCAGGCTCAATTTGTCCAGCGAAATTTTCTGTGTCACATTGTCCATGAAAAGTAGGCTATGGTGTTATATCAATCTACCTACATCAGATGAGGGGGGGGGAGGTGGTGGCGAGAGGATCAATAAAATTTGTTATGAGGTTTAAATTGTTTTTTTTTTTTTATTCTGAAAAAGTAAACATTATATCATACAAATTGTGTACTTTTTTTCACCAAACCGTTTTCCAAAATGCGGAAAACGCATTTATAAATTAAGACCGCCCCTGTGTGCATTAAACATAACAGTATAATCCAAATTTTGGCATGCATATAAATTCGATCTACCAGGATTGATGTCTTATGCGTGGGATTTCGTAAAAAAAGTTCATCGGAAAATTGTTAAACTCAGTCATGCAAATTAGAATTCCTAAAATTTCCATCTTTCCAATTCCATGCACGAATTAAATATTTTTACAAATTTTTGTTCTTCACTTGACACCCCCTCTCTTGCATACAACATCTTAATATCAGACGATAATACTGTTTTAGTGAGCAGAACGTACGCTTTGATCTATTTCGATGATAAACGTGGCCCTTAGTCAGGGCTGCCAGATCTATTAATTTATCCTTAAATGTGCTGTTTTTTGACATGCCTGAAAAAACTTTGAAGTTTTTTTGTTGAATTTTTACATTTCGAAATTTTTATTTGCAGTTTTTGACGATTTTTAGGAAAAAAATAACGAATTAGTGGAAACTTTGTGCCACGTTACTTAAACTTGAAAAAAATCGTTTGTCAGATCTCTGAGCCATCAACCAACACGAATGTTGGCATATGGCATGCTACTTGATACAATAGGTAGGGTATGTCTATGTATTACAATTTGACTGTATAGTCATTGAAAAGTAATTACCAGAAAATCACCAGTAAATTATCAAATCATTACCAGAAATTACCGAGTAAATACCAGAAATTACCGAGCAAATACAAGAAATTACTGAGTAATTACCAGAAATTATCTAGTAATAACCAAAAATTACCTGGTAATTACCGAAAATTACAGCGTAATTACTAAAAAATCACCGAGTAATTACCAAAAAATCACCAAAAATTACCTAGTAAATACCAGAAATTACCGAGTAAATACCAGAAATTACCGAGTAATTACCAGAAATCATCTAGTAATAACCAAAAATTACCTGGTAATTACCGAAAATTACCGCGTAATTACTAAAAATTACCGAGTAATTGCCAAAAATTATACAGTAATTATTAGTAAATTGTTAAGTAATTACCAAGTAATTTACTGTTTTTACCAAGTAATTTGCTAGTTTTTATTTACCTTGAAACAACTCCAAGGTTTTTAATCTAGGCTTTTTTTATTACGTTCTGAGGAATTTTTAAGCAATTGTACTGGCAGCCCTGCACTTAGTAGTCTCTTATAAATGATATTAGGATACACTACATCAGTGTTGCTCCTTGCCTCGATATTCCCAAATAAACTATCTAACATGAGTAGCTTTTCGAAGTACATAAATATCGTCGAGTCGTTAGCATACTGCACACGCGATAATATTCGACGAGTACCTAGACCTACATCTCATAAACATAATAAGCTGGATAATCGAATCTATGCGGTTGTTTCTTCGTGGTTTTTTTTTCTTCGCTCCTATTTTATTACATCGTATACATGCGACATATGCGTGGATGGCGCGTATAAAGTTGAAAAAAAAAAAAAAGAATAAATACTCGCTTACCAATAGTAAACGAGCATTTGAGCCTGAGGTTTTCCGCAATAAAATCCCATTCGCTACTTAACAGGTTGGCACGAACAAGTTGACAGGTATTGCAAGTGCATCGAGTAGTAATTACATAGCTAGACCTACCTACGATGAAAATACTCGTATGTTTCACGTTTGCGTAGGTAATTCATCTACTCATATATAAGTAGGCAATGCAATGTCGCGTATTTTGTATTTTTTTTTTTTTTTTTGTAAAGTCATTTATATTAAAAATGGCGGTATTTTTATCCAACCAATACTCTGATTTTGAAATGATATCTGATGTCGTTAAAGTCGTCGTAGTAGATACACCTTTTACGATAGTTACCTTTCACGTTACCTGTGCACTTTGCTACTTTCCTCGAGATGGATGTATGGATGGATGGATGGATGGATGGGTAGGTAAATTATCGAGAGTACATCGAACGAAAAACGACAGATAGCGGCACCGCACCGGTTTTCTTAAATTGCCTATGTGGATTGATTAATTCGCGAGTTGAATGAAGGCGGGTAAGAATACGTCAGCTTGGAATCAGGTTGAAATTAGACACGTTCGTTGATAGATTGAGGTAATTAAATATGGTACTTTGTCGTTGTAAGCGAAAGAATTCGGCTACTTTGAAATATTTAGCTTTACTTAATCGTGGTAAGTTTAAGTGGGTGTTGTTGGGGCGAGAATTCGCGCTATCACATTGTCGGATTATGGTCAATTTCCTGCATGTACCTTACAGTACACTAAAAGGTAGCCGCCATGTTCTAATAATGTAATATCGTTCTTCTTTTTACAGGTGTTCTCAAACTACAGATACACTAGCCAGATAGAGATGAAGGTGGTGCATCTGCATAGCATCATCGTATTATGCTGATTATGCAACAAATACAAATTAAATGGTATCTTGATCGAGACAATGTTATACGAGAGTGTACGTCATGTACGAGTATACGTACGAGTACACATTCGCCCCTCCCCGCGCACGCACCGGCCTCGGCCACCGTTGCGTTGGATTTTTGAACATGGACTCATCCATCAAGTGGGAGAGTTCCACAGCAGTGTTCGTGTGACAGGTACAACAAATTTGAATACGTATACAACTCCTAATTGTTGTTAAATTCGAGTAATATCCGTGTTTATTAATTTTTTTTTTCTTCGCCTTCCTTGGTCGAGCTACGTTATCGAAGGTGTCGATCGTGTGGCTAGATTAGGTTTTTACATACGCGTACCTACACTTACATTTTTTACGAGCAACTTGGAACGATCGAAGTTTCCACAAATGGAATTTATTCTCGTAAATTTATTTATCTTTTATCTAGAGTCGGTCGTCGTCACGTCGTCGTGACGAACCAAGATCCAGGGCGTCGGCGTAATATGGCTGACGGGCGATGCATTTTGCATACTCAGTTCGCCGTAAATTAATCTAAATGTGGTCTGTAGCGGACCGAGTGTGTTTCGCAGTTGGCGTAGTTTTTGGACGAATTTTTCAATTTTACGATATTTCAATGGAGAGTGAACAGAACAGAAAGAAGAAGTAGACCAAGCGATTGGGTGGATGGGGAGGGGTGAGAAGAGGTACAAGTTGAATTAAAAATTGTTGAAATGGATGTCAATATGAGCGTATTGTCAAATTTCTTAAATTTTTTTTTTCGGTTTATGTATTATGACAATTTTCTGTCATGTTTTTTTAATCATCTTCTCTTAGAATGTGATTAGGCCTTATTGAGGCGTTTTAGTTTTAGATTTCTTTCGTAAGTAACAGGGAAATAGAGGAAAAAAAGTTGAAAAATAATGTGAAATAAACGTGGTTAAAATTTCAGATTTCTAACTTGACCCTAACACCACACCCTTTTGGTTTAAAATTTCAAAATGGAATGGGTAAGGGTCAAGTTAGGAACTCAAATTTTTATCACGTTCATTTGACGTAGTTTTTTAACTTTTTTCATTAGTTTTCTTCAACTTTCCCAAAAAAAAAACTAATCAACATTTAAACGCCCTTGGCCTTATTTTCAAGGAGAGAAAGATCATTACAGTACTCCTCACTTTTCCCAACTTTTCTGTTTTCCTCGACTGTTGTAAGTATCGTCAAGTGGAATTTTTGGTCTATTAAAATTTGGAGGCTCGTATTTCAAGATTAATTAGACCTACGATGAATCTGTTTGCGCGATTTTGCAGAAAATTGAAAATAGATTCAACATTTATGGTCGAAGTTCTAACAGTTCAGTATTAAACTTGTGAGAGAAAAGCTTGGCTTTTTATGATATAAGTATATGGGGGTGGGGTGAGAGAGAGAAGGAGGTTAGATTGGATTAAAAAATGAATTCCAACTCAGTGACTTTGAATTAGTGAGAGATATATGCCATTCAATTTTTTCTACTTTTAGCCATGTCCATCAGGCTGGTGTTTGATGGAGGGAGTGAGTGAGTTAGAGAGGTGTGGTTGAAAAATTGAATTGATCACTTCACTTTGTCCATTTTATTCGATTTTGACTAAAATTAAGAACCCTTTGTGTTGGCATAGAAGGGTCTCATAATATAATATTTTGAGATCTTTCAAGGTTCATCTCTGATCCAAACGACTCAAATCTGACCTTAGGTGTTCCGATTCAATTCAATCTTTCCTGCGAGTTCCTTTCAGTGTTCCAGTGTAGGGAAAGGTGGGGGGGGGGGAGAGACGGAAGTCCTTACAATTTGGTTCAATTTTAAAAGCTTATATTTCGAGTTTAATTGAACTTAAAAATAAAACCGTTTGCACATTTTTATAGCGAATTGAAATTAGATTCAAAATTGATAGGCAAAACTTTGAACGTTCAAAATTGAATTTCCGAGATAAAAGTACAACTATTCTAAATAAGCGGGAAGGTTGAAAGATAAAATTTAAAAATCTGAAAAAATTGCTATAAAAATATCATTTTATGTTTCTTCCCACCAATCAATTATCTAAATTGATTTCATCACAACCCTTGAAGGTGAGGGGAAGCTCTCAAATTTGATCAAAATGTAAAGAAGTGGAAAAAAAAAAGTTAAGTGATGTATGGGTTATCACTGATTCGAGGGCGCTGAGTTTGAATATCTGCTTGATTTTTTGATCCGACCTATCCAACTCCCTTCTTACCCTCTCTCTTGGCTCCATTAACATATAGAAAATTCAAAAAAATGGTATAAATCAAGTGGCACATCGATTGTTACTAATTGGAAGACTCTGAATTTGAATACTAACTCATTTTTTTCAATACTACTCCTCAACCTCCTCCCCCATCTTCGTTCAAGTTTGTTTTAATGTGATCAAAATTGAAAATAAAAATAAATATTATAAAAGGCTGATTTTTATGACATAACACAATCATAAGAATTGAAAGAAAGCATCGCAAATTTTCCTAATCAGCATTCCACGTAGAAAGGGTTCAACGGGGCTGAGAAGTTGAAACACCCAAAACGTATATCTAGGGCCCCTACTTAATGTACATAGCTAATTTCAAGTTCTAGACACAATTTGGAGGGAAGTTCTGCGTGAAACAAACTCAAAAATAAGAAAAAATGACCAAAAGCATAGTAATTTGGGTCTGTGTGAAGGGGTGAAATCGGGCTGAAAAGTCGAGACCCTCAAAAAGCACATCCAGGACCCCAACTAAATGTACCTACTAAATTTCGACTTCCTAGCTGAATCTGGTGGGGAGATAAGGGAGGAAGAGGCCTTTTTCCAGGTCAAAAAGAGGAGATAATCCCCATATCTCCCCTCTTAATTAACTTAGCAGGTTGATTTTTGAATATGTGCGACAACTTTTGATTTTCTATCAGTTGGCTTAAAAAGAGGAAATTTTTGCGTTTTTGACCCTTCAGCACCCCCCCCCCTCTTCATGGTGCAAAACTGAATTTTGACCCAAGGTCATCCCCACTCAAATATATCTAATCCGCCGCCAAACTGAGCCAATTGACCGAAGTAGAGAGATTTTTGTCGGTATCAAGCGTAGTAAATGATTTTAATGTTCGGGATAAAAATAAAAATAATAAAAATAAACATCTCACATGGCTAAAAATTGTCTTAACGGTCTTCTAGGACCCGAAAACGGATTTTGTGGATATTTCCCTCTCCCTCATCCGCCCTTTGTCGATAGACTGCAATAGCCTCGGTTTTCATTGACAATATAACATGGAAAATCAGGCTAATAAATTCGCATATCTATTAATTATTTCTAATTTAAGAATGTTTAGTTTGATTATTCATTATGTGCCCTTGGTGCCCTTTTCTTACCTGCCCCAGTAATAGCACGTTCTTCAAATTTGTAGTAATTTTGGGGTTCAGTAAGGAGCAAGGGGGAGAAAGTTCAAATCCAACGTGCAATTTTTTTCATCGCGTAAATTCATTTTACACGCGGAAAAAAAAGTAATATTCGATATTTCACGATCGTGGCTGATACGTTAAAGGTATTATTTTTTGACCTATCATTTCTGATACGTACAAGAGTACATTAAGTGCTCGAGCCTAGCAAAAAAATTACTGCCTCTTTCTCTCCCACATAATTGGCCACTGTAGATATTTTTTCAGACTTCGAGTTCAAAAAAAATTCACAGTCGAAAGAGAAGAATACCGTGTATCTAAATTGGAAAATTGTAGGACGATACCGTAGATTAACCGCAGGTCTATGACGATACATATTTAGCCCTGGCCAACAAGCTACCAGTCAACTGAGCCCGGGTTTTAGGTATAGTTCCATAATTCAACCTTCGACCAAAATTACGCATTATTATTAACGACGCGTAACGAAATTTCGCGAAAGAAATATATTAAATGAAATAATAATACGTATGTACCTAAGCTCGTAAAAAGTAAAGATAAAAGGTCGCAGCGAAACCGCGAAGTTCGTTTATCGCGTCCACAATTACATACGAAGAAATCGGTGCTAATGGTCGCTTCGTTCGTCGTAATTCAAAGAATAAAAGAAGCCGTCTTCGATGCCGGCTCAGCGTCGTTCGACGTGTCGTTTTAACGTCGTTAACGAAGCGTATCTGTAGACTAAACGAGCGAGTCTGATGTTAGCTACTAACTTCAGCTAGCTTGCGGCTACCTGATGCGTACCAAACGGTACCACTCTGATCCACGGTAATTAAATATCACGTTCCGGAGGCGCTAACTTGGCTATCCCTAAATCATCATACATCTCTCGCATCGTTGACAACCATTCCGAAGATATGTAACCAAAAAACTCGTCTTCTTCGTAATCGTCAAAACGCCTATGTCTGTCCCTCATTGTGTTGGTGACGTACAAAAGTCTTTCTCTGTTATCTACCCATAGTGAAACTGGCCCTGAGATAAACAGCAAAAGGAGCAGAGAGCACTAAGAAGAAATCATCCGAAGAAGTTCGCTGCGTCGAAAAAGCAAAAATAGTGAAACCAAAGAGCGAGGGGGAAAAAAATAATACCCGAACAACTCGCAACCGAAGACTATTATATTGGTAATGACGATACCTACGTGTAACGTGAGAAGTACCTACGCAGATATAGGAATATGTGGGGCAGGGGGGGAGGGGAGGAGGGAAAAGAAACGAAATAAATAATTTTATTCTTACGTCTTCATTTAGAGCACGATAATGAAGGCGATGGCGAAGGAGACGACGACTGCGAACCATGATGATGGTCCTAGCCACCGCGATGTTTAAGTTCGGACGATGAAATGATTCATGAACGAGTTCAAAGGTGCGTATTTTATGGTCGAAATACGACAAAGGGAAGCGTACCATTAAAGTCGTTTTATATGCGTGTAAAATTGCTTTTTATGTCCGAATATTGAGAGCACGACGACGACGAAAATGACCACTGCTTATTTGGATCTGTGTATTATGTGGAGACGTGTGTCTAGTGTGTGTGTGCGTGTGTCTTACTTACGTTGGTAGTACCTTCATGTATGGTATTGTTATTCAATTTCGGAATTGTTCGGATTTACGAGAAAACAAATTTTCGTTTGCATAATTTTTTTTAATTTTTAGCCTGATTTTCTATGCTGAAAACCACACTGTTAAGGTCTATCGATGTACGGTGCATGGGGAAGAAATAACAACGAAATTCGTTTTGAGGTCTTAGAAGATCATTACTGCCATTTTTGGCCATGTGCAGATACTAATTTTTATTCTCGAAACGAAAAAATCATTTGCTCAGCTCGATACTGACCGAAATCGATCAAATTTGGAGAATAGGCTTCGATTAGCGGACCGTTTGATATATTCCAGGGTGGGGATGACCTCCGGTCAACATTTAGGAATGGGAGGAATAGGGAGGCAAAAATTGGGAAAATTGTTCCTTTTCAAGTCAATCAATAGACAATCCATACTTGTATAACGTATCCAAAAATCAACCTCCTAGATCAAGTAGGAGAGGAGATCTGAGGATTTTCCCTTCTTTTGAAATTGAAGAAGAACTGTTCCTTGAATATCATCCTTTCAAGTTGCAATTTGATATGTAGATTTAGTATAGGTTCTAGATGTGCTTTTGGGGGCGTCCTGATCACAGCCACAAAAATGTAGTTTTTTGGAAGGTTTTTCTTATTTTTTGAGTTTTTTGCTCGCATAATTTCCCTCTAAATGGAGCTGGAGGGTTGAAATTTGGTGTATACGTTTAGCATAGGTATTCGATGTGCCTTTTGGGGGTTTCACCTATTCATTTCAATGCGTTCCTTTCTCTATTTCATAAATGGATAATATGAATATTCTCTTAATTCATGAAAATCAGCCTCAAAAAGCATTGCTTTTTTAGCCTGATTTTCTATGTCGTATTGTAAATGAAAATCACTCTATTAAAGTACATCGACCATCGGTGAATGAGGGGGGCATATCTACAAAATCCGTTTTGTGGTCCTAGAAGATCATTAAGATAATTTTTAGCCATGTGAGATATTTATTTTTATTATTTTTATTTTCAGTTATTTTGCTCAATACTGACCAAAATCGCTCCAATTCAGTCAATCAGCTCAGTTTGGCGACGGATTAGATATATCTGAGTGGGGGTAACCTTGGGTCTGAATTAAGTTTTGCTCCATTTTCTGGGAGTGGCTGTTGAGGGGCGAAAAACGTAAAAATTGCACTTTTTAGGCTAATTAATAGAGACCTAAAAATTGTTTCATGTATCCAAAAATCAACCTCCTAAATCAATTAGGAGGGGAAAAGGAGAGTTTCCTCCTTTGTGACCCTAAAAACGGGCTGTTCCATCCTGTCGCCCCACCAAATTGATCTAGGAAGTTGAAATTTCGTATATACACTCAGTTTGGGTCGTAGATGTGCCTTCTGAAGGTTCGAACTTTTTACCTTCATTGCACCTCCTCACAGCTCCCCCCCAATGTGTTTTTTGATAGATTTTTTCATTTTTGAGTTTTTTGAGTTTTTTCTTCACATAACTCTCCTCCAAATTGAGCTAGGAAGTTGGAATTAGGTATGTACAGTTGGTAGGGATCGTAGACGTGCCTACTAAGGGCCCAGACTTTTCAGCCCCATTTCACCCCCTCACAGCCCCAAAAAAGTGATTCTTTGGTCTTTTTTTTGTTTTATTTTTTTAGTTTGTTCCTCGCATAATTCCCCTCCAGATTAAAGCTAGGAAGTTGAAATTTGATGTGTACTTGGTAGAGTCCGTAAATGTGCTTTTTAAGGGTTTCAACCCTTCCTTCCCATTTCACCCCTTCATAGCCCCAAATATGTGGTTTTTTGGTCTTTTTTTCTTATTTTTCAAGTTTGTTCCTCGCATAACTCCCCTCCATATTGAGCTAGGAAGTTAAAATTAGGTATGTGCGTTTAGTAGGGGCCCTGGATGTGTGTTTCGGATGTATCGACTTTTTAGCTCTATTGAACCCTTCCTACCCCCACTGTGTTTTTTTTTCAATTCTCATGATTGCAATGTGTCACGAAAATCAGGCTGGAAACGCGTCGCTTCGCGATGCTTTTTTTTATTTTTTCTTTTATTTTCGTAAATGTTAATTGGCTTGAAATTTCATTTTAGGCATTCAAGCTCTGCTAACAAGTTAATTTTTTGTGAAAAATGATTATAGTCTACTTCATTCGCTTCTCCGCTGTCTAGAGATATTTTTCGAATGACTTTTTTTACTAGAAAAACCACTATTTGCAACCTTTTTTTAAGGTGAAAGGCAGTAAAAATTTCTCAAAAATCTCATACTCATACTAAATATTCATACCTTTCAAATCCCTAGCTCTGTTCGGGGGAGGGGGACAGACATAACTTAAAAAGTTTGAGGAAATTCGTTGAAGAGTTACTTTTTCGAAAGAGGAGAACAAGGATGCTAAAAAGTTGAAACATAGAATACGCACATCTAAGGCCCCCATTAAGAATGCGTACAAAATTTCAACCCCGTCGCTTTATAGTACGGTGGGGAGGGGATGGGGGTGCGTACCATTAATTCGAAAAATGAAAAATCTCGAAAACAACTTTTTTGGGACCGAGTGTGTGGGTACAACGACACTAAAAGGACTAACCCCCCCTCTCCCAAATTTGGTCATGACTGAGTTTTAACTCAAGGTCATTATCGCTCATTTTCACCAAATCCACCGCCAGTTCGAGTTTGTCTCCAAAATTAAAATAATTATGGTGGGTATCGAGTCGAGTAAATAATTTTTAATTTCTGCAAAAAATAATTCATTTTTGACTTGCTTAAAAATAGCCTCAATGGTATTCTAGGATTCCAAAACGGATTTTGTTGTCGTTCATCCTCCCCTCATCCTGCGTAAGTTGATAATCTGTTATAGCCTGGCACTTTAACATTACGACATTAGAAAATCAGGTTAATGAACAAACTGACAGTAGTGGGAGGAGGGAGATTTAAATTGGAAAATTTTAATGTTTAAGAATTTTCAGAATAAGTTTCAAGTTTTTTACAGTTGAGGGGGGGGGGGAGGAGTTTACCAGTACGACTATAAATTCACGTAGTTGGATCGAACCTGTAAAGAATTATGCTCTCGTAAAAAGCAACTTCTTTGAGCCCTCAGAGTCAGCCTAAAATGTGCTAATAGTGGTAGATGTTGTGTTATTTCTCTTAATACTGTCTAACCTGATAAACTTTATCGGCCATAATAAAAACCAAGAATAATGGCGATGATGATGGTGAGATGTTGGTGTCGATGGTACAATTGTACGTAAGCTACACCTACACCTACACCTGCGGATAGCCTGTGTAATTTATGCAAATTTTCATACGTGCAAAGATACAATATCTAGCTCAGCAGTCGCCATTTGTGTATTGAGAGTTTGAGAGTGTACATACGAGGTGGGGTGTATAGTAATTAAGGGGTCAAAGGGTGTGTGAGTGTGTGTGTGTGTGTGTGCGGTGTGCCAGAGTAGACCTGACCAGACCTAGCAATATTAAATCTATCGATTCTTTTATACTAATACTTCTTATCAAATCTCTGTAATTTATGTGTAAATTGGAGGCCCACACGATACGTATCTCCATTAGTAATTAGTTGTTGCTGTTCGATGGGAATTTCATCTTCGCAGTGTGTAGCAGACAATTGAATGCCACTGCTATTGTGATCGTGTTCATTCAATCGATAGATCGATATCGATCGTTGGCTCGCTGACGTCATGTCATATGTACCATACTAAAGGGGGTTTCTCTTTCGAGATTTTTTGATGATTGCGATAAAGTGTACTTTTGTTTTGAATGAGACGTAGGGTATTGTATGAGCTGTGAAGTGAAGTGCGATCATATGTGTGGGCACTAGATATATGTGCAGACTATTTTAGATATGTTTGAATACATTGTAGCGTGGCTATCTATCTACATTACCTACCTTCGATAATCGACTCGTTACCTATACCTAGACTTACCTACCTAATGCCAATGTGTTGGTTTATGTGAATGTACGTACGAGTGAGTTGATGAGAAATACATGCTATTGCTGCTGTATGCAGAACGATATAACCTTCAATTGGTAAACAATTAAATTTAAGACAACAATTAATTAGCCTTGAAGTCACATAGGTTTGAAATTTTTACTAAGATGACGTAGTTCATGTTTAGTGCAATTGAGTTGAATATGTTTTACATTTGGTAGGTGTTAAAATCTGTGAAAAATTTTCAGAATGGAATATAAATGTTCTGTACTGTCTATGGATGTTGAGATGAGGCCTGGAGTGTTTTTTTTCAAATAAAATTTCTCGTTGTTTCTATTCCCAAAAATTGCACCTTTTCGAAATGATGAACGATCGGGGCAAAAATGTTAGTGTATTCATGTGGACATAGGAGGAGCCCATGATGTCTGTTGAAACAGCCCATGGTAGTTCACATCCAAAGTACGAATAGGGGCACCTACGGTTAAGATAGATAATTTTTCCCTGTCCTCAGATTTTTAAAATTATCATAGAACATTGTTCGACGTCCCAAAAAAATTTTTTGCGCGCAAGAACCACCCTCACCCCCTTTTCTCGCCGTTCCATAGTGAAAAAATCTTGTCTTGAAGGTATGTTTATGCTGGAAAATTAAAATTAATCATAATGCATAGGAGGAGAAAAGGGCTGTATACTGAAATTTTTTAGCCAATAGGCGGCGAGAAACGAACAAAAGGAAATTTTAAATTTTTATTTCACAAAAACCGAAGAAGGTACATGAAATCTCTGATACTTACTTCAAGAATACTTATTTTTGCTTTTTGAGTGATAGGTCATGTCAAAAATTGCAAAAAACTCCAAAACATGAGGATATTTTGAATTTTTTTTTTTTTTTTTATCATAATTGACTTAAAATTAAACAAAATTGCCATAAATATAAAAAGCACATTGAAAACCCCGTACCTCAATTTTTATTCATGTGTGTTTATTTATAAGTGTTTTGAAAATTTTTTAAAAACGTTAAAAACTGAAATAACACATACAACAAAAAATGATTATTTTACTCGAATGAAAAAGCTAACCTCGAATTTGTATTCAAAGGTCAAATTACCCCTACCTAGACATGGTATACGACAGTTTTACGTGAATTTAGAAATGAAATTTGAGTAATAGGCTTGGATTAGCGACAGATTTGTTATTTTTGAGCAGGGGTGATCTTATGTTAAAATGTAGTTAGGTTTAAATTTGAAGGAAGAAGTGGTGAGGAGCTAAAATAGGAAAAGTTGTTCCTCATAAAACAATCGATAGAGAATCAAAAGTTGCATAACATATTCAAAAATCAGCTTTTTAGGTCAATTAAAAGAAGGGATATGAACTGGTTTTTCCCTTTTTGACATTGAAAAAAAGGCTATTTCACGCAAATCCTCCCCCCCCCCCCATTGATCTAAGAGTTTGGAATTTGGCATACAGGTAAAGTGAAGATTTAACAAAAAAAAAACGATGCTTTTCAGCCTGATTTATTCCCAATCAGAATTGCAGGTAGGCAGGGTTCAATTGGGTTAAAAAGTCGAAACCTCCAAAAAGCCCATCAAGGGTCTCTACGAGCGGGACATACCTAATTTTAACTTCCTAGCCCAATTTGGAAGGGAGTTATGCGACGAACAAACTCAAAAAATAAGAAAAAAACGACCAGAAAATCACATATTGGGGCTGTGAAAGGGTGAAATGGGGCTGAAAAGTCGAGACCCCCCAAGGCACAACCCCCTACCAAATATACATAACTAATTTCAACTTCCTACCTTAATTTGGAGCGGAGTTATGCGAGAAACAAATTCAAAAAACTCAAACAATGAGAAAATTTGATCAAAAAACACCGTTGGGGGGCTGTGAGGATGTGCAATAGAAGTAAAAAATCGGAACCCTCAAAAGACACATTTAGGGCTCCAACTAAATAATTTCAACTTTCTAGCTTAATTTGGTGGGGCGAATAGGGGAGGAACAGCCCTTTTTCAGGGTCAAAGATAGATGTGACTTTATTTTTAATACATTTGAATTGGATTGAAAAAAATAATTTCATTTCATTGAAAATCTGTGAATCATCCCACTGCCACCAGGAAATTCAATAAATACCACACTGATTTAATTTGATTAACAGACCGATAAAAATCAAGGCTTTAGTTTTTTTTTTTTCATTATTTTTATTAGACGTATGTAAAACGTTGTTTTCAGCGATGAACACACATCACACTGGGTTGAGATAATAAATCGCGATTGTATCAATCAATGATCTGTTTTTACATGGTCGTCGTATCATTGTCGTAAAAACAAACAAATCAGAAAATACTAATTGTACGTGTTCACCTGTAATCAAAATTTATATTAATTCTCTATTACTACGTAGTATGTACTGCCTATTAAGATACATACAAAGCGTACCCATGCAGATTATAAACCGCTCATATCATGGTATATCTCTACCTAATTATAAGTACCTGAAACCTTCATCGATAAATAAAATTGGAACCGTATTAGTTTAAACGTCGAGTCTGAAAGTCTGGGCCAAGTTTTACGTAAGAATATGACATAACATAAGTATCGCAGTATACCATGTACATTTGTATCACCCTTCTCATATTGCCAGTTACCAGCGTCGAATCTTCCAATCAAATGAAATACGAGTATTTAGACGAGAATGTATCGTGTATCGGGACGTGTGATGGAGAGAGACAGAAGCAAAGACATAAACTAGTACAAAGACATCATCAGCAGACAGAGGACAGTAACGCGTTACTATATGAGCGATCATTAAATGCATATATAAGACTGAAAGAGGAAAAAAAACACCTACGACAAGGTTAGAATTAACTTGTAAGTTACTCAGATATTTAAACTTCTTAACGAATTCAGTAAAGGTATATCTATCGAACGTTATAAAATTAAAAATCTAAAAACTAAAATCAAACCACCTGTAAGTGAAAATGTGAATGAACATGGTGTATACGACTCGAATAAAAATTAATTAACGCGATATAAAAAAGAGAATGACCGTAGCAGTATGTGTTAGTTTTCCTGCATTGATAAATTTATATCATAAAATGACGTTTGTGAGGGGGTAAAGGTCATTAAATATTTGGTTCGACGATATGAACAGAGAAGTACAACGGAGAAGAGTACAAAGCTTCAGTAGTTTGTTCAATTTTTCCATATGTCGTGGTAAAGAGGCTCTAAAATATTGTTGTATGGATGAAGAAGATCTAGAACTTGGCTCGAGGCATGATTTCCTGAAATAAAAATCATTTGTAACTCAGCTCCAGAGACAGACAAGGCTTGAACACTGCTCTGGATGTGAAATTGATTTAGAACTTAACTCGAGGTACGGGGGTAAACAATGTAGTTTCAGAAATAAAAATCATTTCCAATTCGGCTCCAGAGACAGAGGAACTTGAACAGAGCTCTGGAGATGAAAATGCTCTAGAACTTGACTATGAAGATGGAGATATCCTCGAGGTTGACTCCATTGGTGAAGAAAACAAAGAGCCCAATTCTATGAGATATAGAGATCATTTGAATCTTTGCTGTGGAGATGATGATGGTGATCTAGAACTTGGCTCCAAAGATGAAGAAGATTTAGATTCTACAATTTATATGTGTAGAAGATCTAAAACTTAATTCTGCAGCATGATTTCAGAGGAAAAAAACTTTTAAACCATAAATATATTTGATTTAAAGATGATTTACTACTTACCTGTGGAAATGAGAAAGATTTGAGACTGGACCCCAAAGATATGAAGAAGATGCAGTGTAAAGATGATGGAGATCTTTTCCCTGGACTTTGAGTATAGAGATAGAGAATATCGTGACTGTAACTTGGTGAGGTATAAAGATGATCTAGAACATAGCTCCAAAATTTGACTCTAGAGATAAAAAAGATCTTGAGTACTACTTGCAAGGCATAAAGATGAGCTTGAAATTAGTTCTAAAGTTTGATTCACGAGACGAAAAAGATTCAGAATCTGAGAATTGTTTAAAACTCAAGTCCCTAGATAACGAACATCTAGAACTCAACTCTGTGGGATTTATAAATAATCTACATTTTAGTTCTTGAATTTTACTCTAGAAATGGAGAAGATCTTGAGCACAACTCTGTGAGATGTAAAGATAATCTACAACTTGGCTCCAAACTTTGAATCTAGAGATAAAAAAGAACTAAGGTAACTAAATATAAAGATAATCTGGATTGTGGCTCTAAAACTTGACTGTAGAGGTGAGGAAGATGTGTAACTAGTACTCAGCTCTACTAGATGTACAATTGATCTATATCCTTGCGCTAGAATATGAGTCCATATATAGAGAAGATTTTCAGTGAAACTCTTTCACATGCAAAGATGTTCTAGAACTTAGCTTTGGAGTTTGACTATAGAGATGCAGAAGATTTTAAGCTAGTAAATAGAGAGATGATCTAGATTTATGTTCACAAATTTGACTCTAGAAGTGAAGTAGATCTTGAGGGAGTAGATATAGAGATTATCTTGATCTTTGTTCAGTAAGTTGACTTTAGGCATGAAGAAGATTTTGAGCGCAACTCTGCAAGGTGTAAAAATGATCTACAACTTGACTCTGAAGTTCGACTCTAGAGATAAGAGAGAACTTGAGCAACTATGTATAAAAATGATCTAGGTTGTCGCTCTAAAGTTTGACTCTAGAGGTGAAGAAGATCTATAACT
>FIZR01010532.1:0-35415 GCA_900060175.1 Ferrisia virgata | reverse complement strand
TTGAGGTGTCTACCAACCAGTTTTTCAGGGTACCAAGTGAAAAAAAAAAATAATCTTTTTTTTTGACCCACCCTAATAATCATCTTTCATCGCGAGTTTTTGATGAAATACTTCAAATCTAAAATCAAATATTTGACACAAATATTTTAACATCAAGTCAAAAAATCGACCATATCATCTTTCATTGTGAGTTTTGCCTCACTTTCCCACTCTTAAGACATATCCATGTTAACATTTTAGCATAAAGCCCACAAAATCAGAAACGTGAAGTTTTCACAGAATGACCTCTCCCCCCTCCCCAGCCCTAAAACATATCCTTGTCAAAAAATGTTAATCTCGATTTTTGCTATCTGTAACTTTTCAACCTCCTGATGGAAGGCCAAAAGTGGTCTCGGATCAAACCGAAAATGCCCTAGGTAGAGGCAGGATCTCAAATGGCATCTTTTTAGCTTTGTGACCTGGGTCCTACACAATTTACTTATAGGGGTGTAAATAACGAAAAACTACGTTTTTTTATTCAAAAATAGCCCTACTTCGAAGACTTATTGCTTCACCACCCTCCTTTCATGTCGGGGGACAAAATTTTGTATGGTGGGTTTTCAACTCTTACTGTCAACCACCTCTGCGAAATTGGTCGAAATCCGAGGTATGTTTTTTTTTTTCACTCTACCTGATGTATTCATTATCAAGAAAAAATGAGAAAATTGACCTGTAATTTGAAGAGAAAAAAATCGTTCAAAATCATCGAAAATTGAGTAAAAAATTGACAAAAGTAGATAAAAATGTATAAAATTGATCAAACATAAACTAAATAATATTGAAAAATAGGTGAAAATTGATCAAAAAACCGTTAAAAATCATTGAAAATTGGATAAAAATTTGACAGAAATTGAATCAGGGTGAAATTTTATAAACCAACCAATCTATAGTTGGTGAGTATAGGTGATTATGATGGTTACGAAATATACGGAAAAATAATACTTTCCATGCGATCGAGCTTGGAATAGTTTGCGATTCGAATTAATTTACAATAATCAGCGTAATAAGAAACGTACCTACGAATGAGTTGAAAAGAAAAAATCTCTTCGCTTGTATTAAAAAAGGAAATGAATTTTGATAGCCTATACTACTTTATACGTGCATCTTGAAACGAATGCACGAGAACCGACGAGGCGACGTATCTACGCAGTATTTTCGCTGATATTGCATTATACGCGTACTAGATGAAAACACGTCACATGTTTTATTAATTTAAAATGTTAAGAATGTGCACTCGCAGCATGCCTCATATCCGATTTAATAATGTTCTTCTGTGTACGTAGACGTACGTCTATATGTACGTACGTATGTATTTCGTATACTTAGATAGATGTACGTGTAGTATACGTCGTCGGTCGTATAGCTTGCCTGCGTACATTTTTATCAAACGCATTTCCAAATACGAAACACACTATACATACATTGACATCGCGAGCAACGTTGCCAAATCTATGCGGTATTACGAACGTGTAAACGAATAACGCATTAATGCATCTTGCATGTGCATTGATTCGGTCGTCCTTTGTTGCCTCACTTCGTCCTATGCGCGAAGCCGACCAAATAGTTTGGACGGTCTTACCACTATTGCTGTTGCTCGTGCTTGGGTAGCTACAGCCAAACAGCATCTCCCTACTTTTTCTCTGGCGCTGGTTCTCTTTTGAAATATCCCTTCTTTTCTCACTTCCTCTACTTACCTGGTCGTCCTATACACCGCCTTCCTATGATAAACTTGATGTTACATGCGTTATCAATGCGCGCGGGCATTTTGTGATAAAACCGAAATCTCGAATTTCCGGTTTTTATATTTTTCCTTATTATCGTGCCAGCTAATTCGTACATTGTTTCTTTTATTGTGCTGGAAGGAAAAACGGCGGGGGGGGGGAGGAATCTACCAGTGTACTCGCCTATTTATTTATTTTTTTTGTCATCTTGAATTTCGATCAAATTCGGTATCTACACTCCGTAATGATATTAATATTCGATTCGTTGATTGAAGTGACTCAACGACCGGACTATCGGACTATCGTCATACTAAAATAATACCAAATACAAATATATATCCGAATAACCTTCAACATTTGAATCAACGATAAAGCGGCATCGTGTTTTCTCGTTATTAACATTCTTATCTTATATATTTTATAGAAATTCCAGGAAATTCTAGTCGCTTATTTGTGCATCAAATTGTGATTAAATCATCATCGTTATGTGGTATTTTGATGAAAAGCGTGGAAAACTCGAAAATTTTCCTATAAATTACTCGATATAATTATCTTAAAGAATTGGGACAGAGTAATCTGTCAACTGATAAATCGTATCATTTCATTGATTATACGTGTGATAAATTTTAACATTAAATTAATAATCCGAGCTTCCGAGGAAAAACCTTGTAAAGGTCATTTGTGAAAGGATTTTAATATTTTCCTCGATGCTTGGTCAATAAAATGTTTTCTTTTTTTTTCTAAATTTGAAACGTGAAGTAAAAATTTTATCAACTATCGACTACACTTACCGCTTTAAGCACTAAAAAATTTCCACCAATATCTTTCTAATATCACACAATCTCGTGTTACGTGGGGCCGATATTTTTTACAAATTTGACTTTTTATTGTAAAGTTTACACAAATTCACCCATGCAGAAGAATAAAATACGAAATGAGACGTACATTTGATTATTTATTCACGATAGCCAGGACCCTAAGCTAATAACTTTTTTTTTGGAGCGATGGGAGCTGACTTATTGTTTCGAATCAACGAGCCAATTTTTTCGACTAAATCTTTAATTTTTGCTAATTTTTCACTCGTATATTAGAAAAAACGAATAAATAGATGTAGCCATTAGGAATTTTTTCGTGGCATAAACGGTTGGCAAATTTTTTTCCAGTTATATAAATGAAGTAAATATTACGCATAGAATGGAGTTGTGCGCATACTCGAGCGAAGCGAGAACGAAATTTTAAAAAAAATAGCAATTTTTAACGATTTAAAAGAGTATATTTTGAGGTTTTATGAAAAAAATAAAGGAGTTCTCAGTTTTTGAAAGTTTTTCGAGTTCAGTGACCACACTTGCCTTCTATCAGGAATGAAGAAATTAAACGAAATTTGTGTTGTTAAAAAATATATCACGAGCGGAATGAAGGCACAAAATTTCGAAAATTTGTGTTTTAATGCATCTTTCTCGATATTCATTAAAATTTATGAAATACCCAATTAAAATTTTCTCCGAGTAATTCGTAACTTTTTCATTTTGGAAGTGAATCTCTTACCCCCCCCTCTCCCCGCCCATCCATATCCCCCTTCGCTAGGATCCTGACAATAGCGTATTATATCCACAGGATTTTTCTAACTAGAAGTTAATAATTTCAGTGTGGTTATGACTTATTATTATTATTATTATTATTTTTTTACATTTAAATATTTTTAATTTTGAAAAAATTGAATCAATTGTTTACAAAGCTATACTTGCCACAAATAGTAAGATGATAATTGATTTTTTTTTTCTTTTTTGAAATAAATTGTATTTAAAGCACGGTGGAAAATAAATAGTGACGAGAGCAAAAAATTTGTTCAGAATCTTCGAAAGTTTAATTTAAAATTAATATCTAATAGCATAATTGCAGCTAAAATGAAGGCAGGTAAGTCTTAAAACACAAAAGCCTACTAATTACTGAGGGCACAGCAGGTTCTTCGTTTAAAAAAAAAAATCAAAGGTGTTTGATATATATATATAGAGGTATATGTATTACAATATTTTTTTTATTTGAAATTTCGTTTAGTTTCATAAATTGTATTACAATTTAATCCTCACAGTATTCGTATATACGATATGGCATAGCTAAATTAATAAAATACGAATTTCCAAAAATTTACTCGCATATCTACACCACTCATCTGTTGTAATAACTGGGACTATTGCAGTGTTGCCATACGATAATTTTTTTTTTGAAACTATCTACTCTTTTGACAACGAATCTATACGTAAAATTGAAGAGGTTCAAATCAAAGTGAAAAAAACTCTTATTTTCTGGCAAGTGTATTTTTAGTGTGCTCGTTAGTCGGGATGGAAGAAAAATATTTTTCGTATTTCTGAAAGTTAGCATCACCATTACAGTTTACTAAATATCCCTACTTTTTTTCTCCTTGGGTTCTTTTTTTTTTTTAATAAAAAACGAGTTTTTCTGAAAAAAAAGAACAATCGCGTTTGTCTCACTTTGATACCAACCTCCTCAATTCATTCTGGCATCCCTTTATCAAAATGAGAATTTTTTATGTTTAAAATGCGAGGTTGTCAACTTTTTTCTATTTCCCAATACCTGGTATTGGTGTTTCTAGAAACAAGTTGCCAACTTCACATTTTTAACGCAAAAAATTCTCATTTTGTTAAGGGGAGGTGCCAGAATCAATTGAACACGCTGTAGTATTGTTTTCACCTTATATCGAATAAATCGTTTGAAAGATAATCGACAAAATAAAAGTTTTTTCATTGTTTTACGATTTGATAAACATTTTAAATCCATAGATTTATTTACGTAAAATATGCGTATGTACTTGCTGTATATATAATAAAACTTTTACTTATATTGTAATGAATATAGGTAGGACTTGTTTTAAAAAATCGAAACACGCTGTTTTGTACTTGAATACGTTACAGATGGTATAGTTTATTATTATTACATTATATTTAAGCACCTGTTATTATTAAAATATATGGGTATTTGATTTATAAAAATTATACATCAAGATGGATGAAGAAAAGAAAGAAAGGAAAAAAAAACCATAGAATTTCACGTGCATTTATAGATTTAGCTTAATAAATACCGCTTAACACCGCCCAAAAACTACCATCGGTACACAGCATACTCGTCTTCGACGACGACGGTTGCATTATAAAATCATAAATTAAAAAACTCGTCTAACAAGCTACGTGAAACTGTACCAGCATTCTGCATAAGCGAAATCATGAATGATATCCGCCATTTTAGGTATACTGGTATTTGCTATTCGATAACTTAGTGGTTAATTCTTTTATTAAAATGACCATTGTGAACGAATGAGATATAAATTGCATACATTACGCCTTATACTAGAATGCAAATGGCGGATAGACAAGCAGTTCGCAAAATTTAACGAGTTGCAAATATCTTTCGCATTTCTTTATGATGATGATAACGCTGCGTTTATTTTCGCGCCATTTTATAAGCGTACCTTATGTTGAAAATGATTAACGTCGTTGTTACGCATTTGTTTTTTAGGCGTGATTTGATTTTATAAATTCGACACGATGCAAATTTTCGTTTAAACACAATCCGAGCAAATTGATAAGTGTTAATTTGTTATACGAGCACGATGTGTACAGCGAATGTGGCTAAAAATGGTTAGTTTACCCAGTATTCGGATATGATTTCTCGACGAAGGATTTTTTCAAGGCCGTTTTGGTCACATGCTTTGTACACGCTGGAAATATTTCGACTGTGCATCATTCTATTTGTATCTGGTACCGAAACAAAGATTTCTTTCGGTTTTTTTTTTTTACTCCACTACCATTACATAGATACCTAATCTACCTTATGGATACGAGATGTATTTGTAGCGGGCTTTCCATCTCTCCGATCTCAGCGCTGAAAGTAATCGGCGTAAGATTTTTCTTCGTGTGCTTTCTCATTGTTATTATTTATTACGTTTTATTTTTATTTAAAAAAATTGCAGTCGATAATACGTTGAAAATTATAATCATGAATAATGATTATATAGCATATACCTGCATCGAATATCTATCATTAAACGTACTTTAAAATATTATCATTTAATACTTTTCTTGTTGTAGGTACCCTACTGAATTCTTGTGCATTTATTTAAAATGAAATTCATGGCTTTTGATGATTTTTGAAAATAATTTCCTCCAAATGATCAATTTTTTTCATGTATTTAGGATAGAATATGTAAAAAAAAATTTTTACACTTCATCTATACTTCAGCATTGCCAACGTTATATTTTCATTTAACGAGAAATTCTATAATTATTCGTAAATACTCAGCGTGAGAATACCTTTTTCTATATCATATTATTTTTTACCTCGATAAAACCCAATCCAATTCCTCGAAAATTTCATATTAAATATAAAAAACGTATGCATTTTCATTGGTTGGGATGCGACAACTAAACTGGTTTTTTTTTTTTGTAACGAGTTCGGTACACGTAGATAAAATAGCGAATTGTTAGGTAATTATTTTACGTTTAAATGTTGAAAAAAAAATTGAAAATTGGATGCTGTCGGTTGCTATTGGCTCATTTGAATAATTAAGTATATCCTGTTACTAACGTGGTCATCTTAGAACAAATAAACCGATATCGTGAATATATAAGCTCTAGATGGGTTTACCTTTCTAGTTTCTAACTAAGTTTATTTTCGCGCCAAATGGAATGATTGCAAATATGAGTAACTGTTCATTCTCCTTCTACAGTTTTTCTATTTTCGTAGTAACCTTATCGTTTGATTATTACAAAATATGTATAATTTTTACTCCTACATTTATTTGAAACAAGTGTGCGTCAATTTAAAAATTACATTTTTTATACAGAATATCGTAGATGACCGTAATTTATTTTTTCATTACAATAGAATATTTGCAGCCATTTTGTATTTATTTTTTCAACTAGAATTTTTTCCATTTATGTTGACAGGTTCACCTAATACCGAATTAGAAGAAGGAAGTTCTAAAGAGCCTAGAAGACGTAAAGGAAAATGTAAATGGTTCAATGTAGTCAAAGGTTGGGGATTCATTACTCCTGATGATGGCGGTCAAGAAGTATTTGTTCACCAGGTAAATGAAAAGCTTGTACAATAATACCGAAATGTTTTCGAACGAAGGAGGTAAAGACTCTGTACGTCAAGTACTCAAGCTCGAGTGTATTGATGGTTGCATATGAATCTGTTACTAGGAAACGTGACGAATTTGTGTTTCGATGGAAGGCAATCCATCGTTAAGTTTTTGTTTGAATTATAACGAATGATGTTTGAAAAAATCATGTAAATGATCAATAGGTATGTTTAAAAATTGTATAAAATATACTTCGTTCGTGTAAAAGATGATTTTTTTATCGTTTGTAAACTGCTTTTGAGAAAGCGTGCATTCCAGTTCAAATCTCAATTCCGATAACGTAGTTAGTTGATTGGTTGAAATGAAAATTCGTTACGTTTTACGTTTTCGTTAATTTCAATCTTTCGGCCGAGGTTATCACACCGTTGAAAGAAAAATACGGTATCGTAGCTATGTAAAATCAAATTACACTTTAAAATCTGTATTTAAGTAAATGTTGACCCAAAAATAAATGTAACCTTGTGTATCTCTTCTTACTTTTGGTTAAATCGTTATTTGTTGACTATTTTTCTATTTCAAAAATATGTACTTTTCCTAGCTGGAAGAAAAATTTACAATTAAAATACAAAATTTAATAAAATTCATTTCTTTACAGCATGTTATTCACATGGAAGGATTTCGATCGTTGGGTGAAAACGAAGAAGTCGAATTCGAATGTGAAGAAACACCTAAAGGGTTCGAAGCTACCATAGTTACCGGCCCTAATGGTAATTTTTGTATTGGAAGTCAAAGAGCGATGGGCAAAAAAAGAACAAGAAAAATAAGGTAATTATTGTAGCTATGCATTGTGTGCCTAATGATGGTTCTCCATTACCAATCTATGAGAACAAAACCGAATTCAAATTTTTTGAAACAATAAATGTTAAAATAGGAAAACAAAATATTTGTCATAAAGTAAGCTATTTACCTTTACAATTCCGAATTATTATTTTCCATTTGTAAATAATTATTTTTATCTTAATAAATAAAAAAAAAAGTGATAATTGATAAGAAGCATGGCCCTGTTACCACGTATAGATTTTCTAACAGTTCTTGTTATTCGCTTTAAAAATACTTAACCTCCTAGGCTCCAAATTCCTTTTTTTTTTGTATACTCGTATACTTGAAATAGATTCGACAACGTTGCAACGTTCTTTGCATAACAGCAAAAACTGCATCTGCTCCTGAAACTGGAAACAGGTAGAAAGACCGAAATATCATAGTCGCTTTTCGAACAAAGCATCACGCTCTAGGGTGGCATTTTAATCTTTCACGTTACTTAGCTGGGGTCTTTTATTCGACCCGTCGAAACCAACTCTTCGGGGTGCAACCATTTGAAATGCATTACAATTCTGCGTGTGCTTTTTTTACGTATGTTTTCTATTATCAGTTAATCGAAGATGTTGCATTTTTATGCTTTATTGAAATTTTCATCTCAATTTCGCGGAATTTTTTGAACATTTTGTCCAGGTGTATGATAGCTCATGTTCTTAAATGTTTAGACTTTGATTTACTGAATAACGAAAGCAAACTTATCATTTTGCACCGGATGATTCATTTTCATCACTCTATGATTTTAAATTCTAGAATAAGGAGACCCATATAGAGTGCCTACTTTGGTACGTTCTTTATTCAATTAAACTTGAAATTCTCAATATTCGTTCTATTCTGTTGCGTAACTGATAGATGCTCATGTAATGAGCTAATGACTCTTCATTTAAATGTTTAAGTTGCTTTTTTAGATTACGATTAACCGTATCTGTGGTTCGCGTGAGAGAATTCGATAACTCAATATTATACGTATTCAAACCGTAGAATCTGTTTAGAATCGTACTATTTGTCTAAAAAGTACTTCGGAGAATATTTTACATGCATTTTTACTGTTTTGTTTGCACATAAATGGTTGCACATGCAAAGTAAAAAATTTACGAACTCGACTTTTTGGGTTCCAATGTAAATATTTATTATTTTCATTGGGTTTAAATATTATTTGGAAGACTGGTTCGAAATTCGTGTACTAAACTATTCATCTACAAAAAATGTATATTGAAAAAGAAACGAATTTAGTATTCCTATTACTTGTGTGATAATTTTTTTCTTGGCAAGAATGCATTTTTTATCAACTAAGATGATTGGTGGAAGAAATTTACTCAGTAACGGTATTATCAAATTAGTTGATTATTATGAAATCACTATGTAGACTATGGGTATTTCAAAAGTAAAATCTTACGGGCGATATATTCCGTATTAAATATCTAAAAGGTTATTCATTTATATTTATCTGCATTACGAGGACGTAATGTTATGATGCAAGGAATGAAATAAACTAGAATGTGTTTTGCATCATTTATTCCCGTTCCATCAATTATTTTTTCATTCATTAACAAAATTATGCTTCTTAATGTAGTCTCAAGTGTATCTACAAATGCGCATATATTAAGTACTTTCACATCATCAAGTACTTACCTTGTAACAAAATAAAACCCTCAACCTTAATGCCGTATTATAAACCTATCGAATAATTTAAAAAAAAAAAACATTTTATTACTTAGTTTACCTTTTGTAAATTACGTTACGAGTAATACGTAATTCATCTTGTAATTTTTACGATATGGTTGTGTCTAATATTTCAAAAATGAATGAACAACTCGTATACTTTCAAAATGCACTGGGTAAAGAACCCCTCAAACTTATAAAACTCGAATCGAAACGAAATTTGGCAACATTGAATTGCATTCAGTACACGTGTATCGTAGAGGGAAATGTTGCATTTACGGGGGATAGAATTTGGGCGGTTCATTGTATTTAGATCGATTTAGTTGAACGCACCCTCTGGTTATTTATCGTAGGGGTTCCTAAAAACTTTGGAAATTCTTTCGCGTAATTTTCAATGATGACAAATTAATTTTTGATGCGTCAACGACGTCGTATAGAACAGGATAAGTTCAGTTTACTTGATTATTATATTTCCTTGTACGCCTTTTCGTTATTAATTACGGTATTATTATTAGTTCTTTTTTTTTTAATGTCTGCCAACATATGTATATTTTTTTTTTATAAAAAAAAAAAAAAAACAATTTTTTCAGTACTCGTTATTTACAGTTAAATTTTAAAAATTTATTTAATTTTGTATAATGATAAGGAAAAAATTGACAGAAAACAAAGGTCTAAAATTACTTCAATTTTAATTCGTTTCCGTTGAATGTTATTTCACTGATGACGAATCAAAATGGAGATACTGTTAGTTGTGTTGCCTATTGGGTCGTCGCAGGAGTTTCAATCTTATCGATATAGTATACCAAGTAGAGAGATCTCGTATCTACCGGTCACTACCGGTGTGTGTTTCACTCATACAGTTTGGTATCAATGTGCGAAATTTCTCCGACATTTTGAACTTTATATTTTATCAAAATTGATCGAATAATATTTTTCCTGTAAACAACGTACTAATTCTTACCTACATCGTCCTTTTTTTTTTTCATTTTCAACCAAGCTATATATAAATATGTTTTTTTATGTGCCTATTACTTATTTTTGAATATTGAAATGGATACGATTGAATTTACATAGGTACTGTATTCATTTACCTGAATTATTCAATTATTTAATCATTTTATGTGTAAGAATTCAATGAAGTCGAAGTAATTTTCTAACTCGTATAACGAGCTTTGTTCTTTTTTATTCGCCGAAAAACATGCGAGATAATTGAAGTGCGAAATGAATTAAACGTAAATATATAGCTGGAAAAAAGTTATGACGTAAAAACAAAAAAAAATAGCAGATACCTCGGTAAACTACGTAGGTTGCTGAATATCCGTGTTGTTTATTTGGGCAAGAAAAACAAATTAAAAGGATTCATTTGAAAATATTGTATATTATAATTTTTTTTAAACTAAAAGCAATCCTTTCTTATTTCTAAAAAGGTGGAAATTTATTGCTTTTACTCGAGTTACTTCCGTTGTAATTTTCTTTTAGTTAGTGCAATATTTTGTTGCGGGATGGTTTTATAAAATTTAACGCTTTGGAATTTTCTTATTAAATATTGATCTCTAGACGTAACGGTGCTTGTTTCAAACGTTTTATTTCATTTGATACTTTAATATACATTACGTTCGCCTTCCGTTTTGTTGAAAAATAAAGGAACCAGTAGTTTGATGGTTTTTTCTTTTTTTTTTTTTTCATTCTTCACATTTACTCATTTATTACAAATAAGAAATGAAGAAATTAAAAGAAATAAGTAGCAGTTTCGTTCTTCATCAATATGCAAAATTTGTCATTTTTAAGAATCGTGTTACAATCTAAAAGTTTAGTATCTTACATGTAACGCAACATTTCGAAAAGTTGAAATAAAGGACGAGATAACATTAACCGGATAGTGTAAGAAATTAAAACCGAGCATCCTATGTATCAGAAGTTAGATACATATTAGAATTAGACAATTATAATTAAGCTGCTATTTGCTCTAGTCTACATTTTCTGAACTACGAGATGAACACGTTTAACGAAACAAATTTCTAAATTATTCGTTTTCTGTTACAGATGTTACAATTGTGGTGAATACGGAAACCACGTAGCTGCAAAATGTAAATTAGGACCAATGCCGAAACGATGTCATCATTGTAAATCGGAAGACCATCTGATTGCGGACTGTCCGCATAGATTTAATAAAAACAATGTAGTTATTGCAGACGATCAGAATCGTGAGAATTCCGACAAAGCACTTGTCAGCGGAGTTGCAGGACTTTCTTTATCAGAAGGTGGCGGCGATGTGAAGAGAGAATCGAATGCTTGAAAATGAAAACATAATGGTTTTTTAAAACCATCCGGTGAACACTTAGGCTACTCCTACGCCCATAGAGAAATGAGGCTATGTTGAAATAAAGGTGAATTTTTTGGGGGAAATTGCGAATATTATATTTTTTTTTAAATGCCGATTCAAAAGGAGAGAGTCGATGCTTGGAAATTAATTTTGGAGTTTGGACAAAAAGTTGATTTGATTTTAGAATGTTATTTTTTCTTCATATTGGAATACAAAACTCGCTATTATTAGATGTTGACTTGAGTGACTAACTTTTCTTTCTCTTGAAATAGTTTTTGTGTATTTGGAAATTGTAAAAATTCGGGCTGTTTCTTTGAGAAAATAATCATGTAAAACATTTTTTTTTTTTTTTTGAAGAATATTTTCAAAGTTACGAATTTTATTTATGTATTTTTGTTTTTTATTTTTGTTGTTTTTTACTTTTTTTTTTTTTATTTATTTATTTGTTCATTTTTACTATTTCTCTTGAATTTCCTGTCATTCTTTTCAATATTTTACAATTATTTATTTATTGTGATTTTTACCTGTGAATTATTATATCTTTATTTGTATAATTACTATCGTATTTTAAGACGACTTTGTTATATCATGAAAAAGGTGTTCGTTCGTCCTAATTTACCCGCTTGCAGATTTAGAAAAACTTTTTCGATGTTTGACGAAACAAAAGTTTGTTCCAAAGTGATATACTATTTATTTTTGCTCAAAAAAAAAAAAAAAAAAAGAAGGTGGTTAAAAGCATTATACCTTTTTCAGAAGTCCTGCTATAAATTTTTTAAACCATTATTTTATTATTATTATTGTGTTGACTATTATTTTATTTATTATTTTATTTATTTTTTTATCATATTTTTTTTAACGGCGAAGAAAATATTTTCTAAAAGAGAGTTTCTATTTATGGCGAAATATTATTCAAAGGAGATCTACAAAATTGAGCTAAATTATTTATTTGGGAGATTTATTATCTGATCGTGTTAATTATGTATATCCTTGTTATTATTTATTAATAAAGGCCCATTTCACTGTCGGAGTATGAACAGCCTCAGTGTGATGTATATAATTTTAAAATGTTAAAATACGTACGTATGTGTATAAAATGTGTAAAATTGGATCTGGTCATATAACTGAGCTGGTAATGTACAATAATATGACAACAACAAAAAAAGTACATACAAAAGACGTCAAGAAATTTATTCTTTACGAAGGATTCTGTTTCGCTACGGTTCTTTGTTGTTTGAATCAAAATTTATATTTCAAATTGCGAATACTGATCAGTTCCTTATGACTAAGTAATAAGTATATAGTTGTTGTCTTAATACATATGTGTACCCATTTGTTATTCATTTATGTGGTTTTTTTGCAAATTTAATTACCTGTAATGTATTTTTCTCTGTGTTGATATATACTGATATAACCAGCTTACTATGTTAATTATTCTACGAGCAAGAATTGGCTGATGAAATTTTAACTCAGGTAATTTTACTGAAGTTTGATTTAATCTTGAATTAATTCATACTTTGATGAAAAATACACTCCTATTATGAATTTGTATCGATTATATTTAGTCAATTTTGCTTGTAAGCTGTTTATTCCTTAACAAAATTTTTTGTGTTAATGTTTTTAAAAAATTATTCTATTGTTTGTGTGAATGTTGTTTTGAATCAACCGCTCGGTTATATTTGTAATACCATAATTATTATTAAGTTTCAAAGCTACATCAACAATAAAGACTGAGACAATAGTACAAACTAGTTTTTAATGGTTACATTTGTAAGTTAATGCCTGTTATTTTAATATGTGGAATGCATAAAGTAATGCCATTTTTATAGAAATAATAAAGGTAACATTTTATGTGTGGTTTTTAAGTTTATTTCAAAATCCAATGTTACGAAATTACGATGTTTGAATTGTCGTATTATATTGGACATCCATTGTGCTCTTTCTTCCTTAAAAAGATGACGCAAGGAATTCTCGGAGAGGTAAAGGGGGTTAATTTAGTGTTAATGCGATACCTGGAAAAGTTTACAGTTCGTTTGAATTAATAGCTGCAAATTTTCAGATGATTGCATATACTTCTGAGAATACTAAAACAAAAAAAGTTAAAAGATTGTTAAGCAGAGCTCTGTATTCAAAGTTCGTTAATAAACCGAAATGATTACAGAAATAAACGTTTCATAAAGGACAAAAATAAAAACATGTAATCAAGTTATAAGATTGTAATTTATGGTGAAAACAAACAAATTCAATTACAAGTTTTATTACTTAATAATTACGAGAACAAGACTGGAATATTACCTTTAAAAAATTGAAAGAAATAAAATATAAAGATAAAGTGGAAACTAACATATTTCTTCTAAATTTTCATTCAAAGCGGTATTACAATTAGGACATTTCATTTTCTTCATTTGAGTTTTAAATTTGTTGAAGCAAAACTTATGAATACGAACACTGCAACTGGGACACACAACACCGTGAATTACAGCTTTTTTACATATATTACAAGTGTTCACAGCAGCTTCTAAATGCTGCATGATAAACGGAGATAATTCGCAAAAACTTAATGGTGATAGAGTCATCTTGCCACCAGGAAGTTTGATCAGGTATTTATGTTCGATCAATTCGACTAGAAAATCTTGTGCGTCGTTCTTTGTGAATTTTTTATTCAAGTTGAGACACTCGATGGTGCTAACTGCTCCACAGTCTGACAGTAGAATTTGCTTAAGAATATTCTGAAAGTAATCCAGCTGGCTATCATTAAACATTCCACTAGGCCATGCTACATCAGTTTTAAAATGCGTAGAATATAACACGTAATATTCTTTACACGTAGCCTCGCATCTTACGAATTTAATGTGTAGCTTACTAAACTCTAATGTCTTATTGATGTTTCGTACACCTTCCTCAAAATCATGGTCTTTGTAAACTGCTCTGTATAAAGATATAGCATCTGCTTTCTCCAACATACGATTAAGTTCAAAGTGTCGCAAAAAAGTGATCAGTTTTTGATCACTAGAAACGGTTATTTCTTCTTCCATAGTGGAATCCATATTAATACAAATAATTGCGGTATTTTTTTCACAATTGTAACAATTTATAGTAAGACAAAGCGAACTTTTTGCTGAAATTGTTACTTTTACCGAGAAGCGGGAAATATTCACGAAATAAGAAAATTTTCAAAAATGTTATCACACCAGGAAGTTTTGTTTTAATTTTTGCATCAATTGGGCTTTCAATTAAACGAATTTTGTTGAGCTCAAGTAACAACAACATTGTGTTTACCAAGTATTTTCAGGTATTTATTATAGTATTTACAGAAGAACATGAACTATATGAACGTGAACCATATGTGAACTAACTATGAATAGTAAAGTTTGAACTTTAAAATTCTCCTGCGGATGTTCCTCTTCCACCCATTTTTTTTTTTAATTTTTATTATTCAAATATTGCTTTGATTTATCCCAATATCTGGTTTATTGGTTTTGGTATTCGCGTATTCGAGTTTAAAATTTGGTTTAGTCGATGAGTCCAATTTTAGTTTAATTAAAACTTTTCAATACTTTAGCAGTCAACCCAAGTCAGCCTTCCAAATTAATTCGATTAAAGATTAAACATTTTAAATAGATACCAACTTTTCTCAAAATAGATAATTTTTTAAGGGAATTTTTAAAATAAGAACAAACAATTAATATGTTACCAATTATTGCCGTACTATCATACTATGTGATGTGTTTGATAGTAAAAAAAGCATAGTAGTTATTAATTCGAGATACCTACCTCTATATTTGTTTTTTAAAGTTTAATACTTTTATTTTTAAATTTATTCCCATTAAAAAATCTAAGTTTGTGCAAAATTAATATTATTATACTCACCTAAATTACAAAAATTCTAAAAGTATTGCACCGTAAACAATCAGGATTATAACGGAACCTAACAATATAGGCCAAATAACTCGGGTGACATGTCCTAGTCCAGTATCTTTCACTCCTTCATATTCTAGTAAATGACAAAGCTGTTTAAAATAAGCTATAAAAATTTCTAATTAAATCATTCAATTTTTGACGAGGTTACCTGCCCATTTCGATCGGAAAATTTTAGTATCTCCTAAATACACTGTACTAAAATCTTCTTGCTGGAAGACAGCCTCTGTAACATTTCAATAACAGGATAACACTTATAATGTACAGGTAATTCCAAATGAATGAAAAATTTACACAAATAATTTGATATTGAACCTGGTTCAGTACTCATAGTTGCTTTCAGCCATTCAGAAATCCTGGAAATGTTAGCAATGCATCGTTTGGTCTTATGTTCCCAATCATGAAATCTGAAGAAAAAAGTAAACAACACTTCGTTAAACATTGTACTCTCATTACGAAAATATTTGTTGAATGATGCAAAATAAACACTTACTTAGCACAACCACAAGTTTTATTTTTCGAACAGATCATACGAAAATCGAAGCAGTCATATGTTGTATTGCAAGGTAAATTTTTAGTTGGTTTTACTGTGGACATAATTGTGTCAAAAATGAGATTATAATAGTAACAAAAGATCGAAAAATAAACATTAGTGTAATTATTTGATCACAGATCAAGAATTGTTTTTCAACATATAAAATTATCAATGTATTTACAGGAAAAAGTATATAAGAAATCTAATAATCCTTTAAATTATTAATATTGAGTCTGTACCTACTTGTTGAACTAGCTGATTTAGTTTCAAAATTTTTAGAAAACAGAATAAGAAAAAAACATGAAGCTATAAGTTTCAACATAACAAACTTGAAAAATATTTTATTTTATATAATATAAAAATTGTTTATCATGATCACACATTGAACTCAATTTAGTAGGTATCTAGAAATGTTCAACTACAGTTATACAAAAGAACGTAATATTCACGTTTAGTTCATACCATGAATGTTATCGCTTTTTATTCATTAATGAAATGACTTTTCTCATGAGAGGTGACCATCCCTTAATTTACTTAATTGTAATTACCAAAACCAGCAGCTATTCGGCATGGTAACACGTTAAGGTATAATTTTGAATACGACAGTAGCGCAGTTTTTTATAAACATGAAGTTATTCCCAAAAATTGCGTGTTTTGTTAGCGTAAGTTCAGAAAAATAAGTATGCAAAACGTCGCGTAAATCTTATAAAAGTATGTAGCATGATCTTCGAGCTATAGTACCTACACTGTACAGTAATACAACATTCAAATTTAAAAAATAAGTTTTGGTGTTACATATGACTGCCTATTCGTTAGAAAATGCACCGATTTTTTGTAATAAAATTTTACCAATATAAAATAAGTCCAGAAAAATAAAACAAGCAAATAAGTATATTTATTGATCTTTTTAGACCTTGGAAATACTGTTGACCATATAAAAATTAAGATAAACAAATTTTAATAAAAATTTGTGTACAGTGATATTGATACACGCTTTATAAATAGACACAGACAAGCAAAAAAATAAATAAAATTAAAAAGAGTACATAGCCTACATTTCTACATTTTTGATTTAGAATAATTCATTCTTGAATACCACATACTTTATTGGCAGGAACCGCGATATCTGTGAAAGTAGAAAAAAAAAGCAAATTACAGTATTTCACATTTTTTCAAGAGAAATAATTTCAAGCTTACCTACCTATTTTTTTTGGATATGCAAGGTTCAAATTATTCATAATATTTATAAACTCCTCTAACGATTTATTTAATCTAGCATTATACAACTTTTCTTCTTGTACAGTGGTTGCAGTTAGACCTGAAACGTAATAATTTAAAAAATTAAATCATACTTTTCAAAGGTCTAACAAAACGTTGATAACATTGCATTAGTTACCTTTATAATCGTGGGCTGGGTACAATTTGTAAGTTTCAGGCAAAGTAAAAATTTCATTATGGACAGATTTGTAAAGTGTCGCGGGGTTTCCTTCTTGAAAATCAGTTCTACCACATCCTCTAATCAACACCGTATCACCAGTAAATGCGATTCGCTGTTCATGTAAAATATAAGTCATACAACCTAATCAAATAAAAAGTAAACCTGAGTAAAACATTGATGTGTTTAAAACATAAAAGCTTGTTGAAAAAAAAATCACCATTGGTATGTCCAGGTGTAGGTTTAGCTATCAATTCGTATTTTCCAAATTTTATTTTATCATCAGGATTTAATAAAATATCAGCTTTTGCACCGCTGCTCTTTGATATTACACTCTGACATCCCGGTAATAATTTTTTCAGCATACCCGTGCCAGTGATATGATCAGCATGTATATGAGTGTTCACTGAAATCCAATGTTGAAATATAATTTTCAATTCATGAGACAAAATGAAATATCTTTTCCATATTATATGTATTATACAAACTGCAATAAAGTAAAGTAAACTGCAACTCCTTAATTATTTGAACATCTCGATCGGCTAACTCAAGCACAGGATCGATTATCACAGCTTCTTTAGAATTGGTGTCAGCCAAGAGATACGTGTATGTACAACTTTCTCTATCAAATAACTGTGAACAAAAGTAACAAATTTCCTAATTCTATTCAACTTGAGGAGTATCTATGGTACCCCAATTTGAAAAATTCACTGAAAATCTTCAAAATATTTTTGATAATATAATGATCAAATCCTTATCCGCGAAAGTGTTGTCTTAACATATTGAGATAAATAAAAATAACGTTTACCTGACTAAAATAAAAATCATTCGGAAGTTGATTACCAACTTGATTTACCATAGTTCGGATTTTAACTAATTCTTTGAAATTTAAACAAAATTTTAAACACTAAGTGTTTTTGTATAGTAACCTTAGTAACACGAAATTCAAAATTCGCGCGATTCGATATCGATACCACACACCTTCTTTTCTTACTGATGTTACCACTGATATTAAATTATATGGTTGAAGTCTACTTAGCTCTCAGCTACTTATTACGTAAAATTGACGTAAATCCGCGGTCATCCCCTCCAATATGATTCGCAATTACTAACTATATAAATGACATAACTTCCTATACGCACATCTAGTAATTATCTTATTGTTGTTGGAATTTGAAAACAATGAAGAGAATCACTCGATTTTATAGGAATTTCTACAAAACATTTCAGAATCGAACTAGAATTCAGTTTAATTTAATCGATCAGTTACATTTTAAACAATCTAGAACTTGGCAATACGACTTAAGATGTTCGATAGGTATTGCTTGAAGACTGTAGAAGATTTTAATTGTGTTTCAGTTTTTCGCAATTTCATTTTACCTAAACAGACCTGTAAAAAAGTCCAAACACACAACATAAAATTATATTTCGATAAATAATTATTCAAAAACCAACTAAAAATTAAAAAAAAAATATACATTTGGTAATAGACAAGTTTAAATATTTAAATATAAGATTTAACGTGAGGCAGTAAAAAATAAATTCTAGTACTTGGAAAAAAATCGTAACTTTTTTTACATAATACAATTATTTACAGGGGTAATTCAAAAGAAGAGCGAGAGACACAGAAGAATATATAGGTAGGTATGCATGTTTGTATGAAATAACATTAAACTTGAAGTATTTATCTTACAAGAACATAACATCCGAAAAATATCGTCAAAAAATACTTCCTTTAAATTTTGAACAAATCGTATAAAATTTTTGGGATGCAAATTTGAAAATATTATCTACAGTACCAAAAAGTTATTATTAATCATGTGAAAGAGGTAACTTAACGAGTTCAATCATCTTGAATTCATAAATGGAGAGAGTAGCAATTCGCATTTTTTCAACATGACCAATTTAAATACCAAATGATTTAAATATATTACAATATAAACAATATTTACGTGCGAATTTCACATTAACAATGAATTTTATCTCGAAATTAATAATTAACAAGATTAACGATTTATGAAACTGAGATCATCACTTGCATTTTAATACTACAAAACTGTAATTCAAGATGCAAGTTGTGCAATGTAAGAAATAAATTTCTAAGTATAGGTGAAAAAAAAATAATAGGATGAGGTTCCAAACGCAGGACTCAATAATTTGGGAAATTAAAAATATTTCTAAGTCTTACTTCTACATCGCTTGATCGTGGTAACGAATTTTTAATGACATACCATAAACGGTATTTCATTAGATTAGTTCTCATTTTAAATACAAAATTACATTCATTATATAATACAGATCCTAGAAATTAGAACATCATCTGAAAAGATAGTAACAAATGGAACTTTTATCAATAACTATTTACACTAGACTATGAGGGTAATTTGAGTGTTTTTCGTTTGTTACAACCGATGTATTTGACATATTTTTTATTCTCATAACCTTTTTTTTTCTTTGAAAAAGCTTCTCGAATTAATCTGTTTTCGTAGAGTGGATCGATTCGCCAATATCCGCCTTTACGAGATAATTCATTAGGAAGTGGTAAACGTGGAACGTGGTAAAAATGTGGATTTAGTGATAAGTTATGCCGGATACTATTTTTCCATCCTTTTTCATCGGTTTCTCTGTAATCAAAAATTAAAAAAAAAAATACTTAACGAAAATAAATTAAAATTGAAAAGTTTATAGATGAAAATCAAAGAATACCTGTAAAATTTATAATTATCGGTAATATACGAATAAATTCCATTCAAGGTAAGTTGTCTTTCTTTTGAAGATCCGATAGCTTGCACAATCAACTGACTATATGAATATGGAGGTCTACTGTCAGATAAGTTATTAGTATCTAATGACATACTAGTTGATACATTACAATCGGCAAATTCTCCTTCGTATGTAGGGCCACAACTCACAAAAGTATTCTTTAATTCAGTAGCTTTATCATTGTCTGATATAATTTCGATATTATTAAAAATCTTGCAGTTCAAAGGAAAGACAGCGGTTTGTTCGGCATTACTTGAAGCAATTTTTTGAATGCCTATATCTTTAAAAGAGGATTCGATCACTTGGTTATCACCATTTGCAATTACTTTATAGGTATTTTGAAAATCTAATAATTTATTATCATTTTCCGGTTTCACTACCAATGTGATTTCTTGAATATTATCGACGCCATTTTCAGCTTTCACATATACTATTTCGGAAACTTCTAAATTATTTTCTTTTATATTATCATCATAATTGAAATCATTCGAGTTAATATCTGTAATTTCAGCATCTCCGCAAAATTTCTCGTAAAAGTGAACAGCGCTGTCTTTGGCTTTGTTTTTATTTGTATTATTGATGGGAATATCAAATTTATGGCAAGTGTATGAGTGGTCGGAACTTAAACTAAAATTATCTAGCCTGTTTCGTGTACTAGGTTCAGGTGATGATTTCTCGTTGCATCCTTCTTCTTTAACAGCATGCACAGAGATTATATCTTCGTTACTGGTAGTTACAATGTCTTCTTGATATGCATAAAATAAACCAGAGTTATCGACATCTTCGGAAATGATCTCTACTTCCTCTTGAATGTCGAAATCTCCAGAATATTCCTGCTTAACGTTTTGCGCTGCATTGATACCTTCAATGCTACATTCATTTTCAACGTGAATAGCGTCGTTGGATTGACTAGAAAGTTCTGTATAACCGTGATCGACGTTTTCCAATTTTATATCCCTTACTTCAATTACGCTTTCGCAACATTCAGTCGACACATCACCATCCGAAGTTTGTGCCATTTCTTCATTTTTATCACAGATAGGGTGGGTGCGATATATTTTTGCAAAATTCACCTGAAAATACAAAAAAATTAAAATTTATATTTAAATTTAAAGCAGGCATTCACGGTTTGGAAGAAAGAACAATATTCTTTTGTAATCTCATCGGACATCGTATATAAATCATATAGGTACAACCATTTCAAGAAGCTGAAATGTCATTCGTTTTATGAAAGACTTCGCCTAATAAATATGAATGATAAGTATGTCAAATTCAAAATTATAAGAGAGTAAATGGATACAGATTTCATGAAAAATCAGAGTATGGGAAAATAAAAACAATTTCATAGAATTGAAGAAATTATTTTCAGCCGTGAGTGAAAAATAATACGTGTAAAACTCAATCTACTTACAAGAAGAAATTCACATTGTGATAGTCTATTAACATCTAATGATAGGAAATATAATCGTATTTACCAATTTTGAATTTTAATTGCACTGTTTACTTCTTGAAAATTACAAGTTTATTTATATTTATTTTTCATATTACATTGATTACGATTGCAAGTTTAGTCTATTACTCCACAAAAAAAGACATCTCAATTTTCATTGTAACTTGAAGGGAAAATTTCATACCTTCGTTTATAAACAGACCATCACAGAAAAATTTCAATGAAATTTTTCAATTTTATGCAAGTAGGTGACTTTTAATTTTTTTTTTTTCAAATAAAAATATTGCTGTTTTCATAACAACGAACATTATTAAAAAACGAGTAGATAATCACTTCTGAGCGAATCAGTTGAAAAACGCCTACCAGGAAAATCATTGGAAAATGACTGGGAACAAGAGTACGAACGAATTATCTCATTCCGTCATTACAAAAAATTGATATTGTTGCCAACGAATGAAAAGAAACTTTCGTCAAAATATAGGTATTCAATTTTCAGTGTTGTTAACTGTTATCGAGTGATCTAATTGTAAAATATTTCTCTTATTCGCTGGTTAAAATTTAATGAAAATATGTTATTCAAAAGAAAATAATTCAAATTAAAATAAATTATATTTAAATTATAATATACTGAAGTGAATTATGTTTGCCTTATACATATATATGGGCAAATTTTTCTTTTTTCACATTAGTATTCCCAGGACAGTATTACTCTATTACTTTATTTCTCTGATAACATTGCTCCTTTCGTAAACACTGTTTAAATTTCTTGTTGTGTTTTGTATTGTTGTGTTTTTATTTATTTTTTTTTTTTGACGAAGATCTGTGATGTGATGTAGGATGTAGGTACAAGATTTATTTTTATCCAAATAATAATTCTTCTCTAGATCACTACTATCTTTAAAAATTGATTATTATCGTCATATATGCATTTATTGGTCAACTTTGATGTAATTGTTTTCAAGTGTTAATGTGGTACAGTGCCGCGATTCTCACAGTATGTAGCGTTAGAGAAGAAATTCGTATCTATGACTGCCGAACCCCCAGCTCATCAGCCAAATAGACATTTTCTCTCTTAGTACTGAAAAATGTTTCTGAAGTAAGTTTTGAAGTACAGCTTTTCTAATTATGTTTGACTGGTAAAATTATGTCAATTTTACATCAAAGTAATTCGAATGAGTACGTTCGTTTGTAAAATTCAACATTTTTTTGTTACGAAAAACGTTTTTAAATCATACCTGATATATTTCGTTTGAGATTATGCTTTTTATATCACAGGTGTATTTCGTAATACTGTGAAGTCGCTGTAATCATTTGCTTAAACTACATTGAAAACTGGAAGATCAGTATCATGATGGGTTTCTCTTATGAAAAAAGACCCCTCAAACGACCGAAATTAGGTCCACCAGACGTTTACCCGCAGCAACTTAGACAAAAAGAGGTAGATTTTCTACGTCGTCGTCGTCGTATCAAATTACAGTCTTTTTATGTTACTTGTAATTATTATGTTTAGGATGAACTCTCTGCTCATAATGTCAATAAGGGATTTATCTCTTTACCTCAGCTGAATACAAACGACGAATTCGGTACTGCTCGCGAATTAGCCATATCTGCCTCAAAAGTGAGTAATGAAAGATGATGCACATGGCATGTACTTTCGTAACGTATACGTCAGAATTCATTTGTTTCCCCTTTTAGGTTGGAGCTTATGTTAACTCTATTGTACTGAAGAAAGAAGAAATAAATACGCTGTCCGATTCTAGTAAAAAACGTCAACAGATTAATACTAAAGAGAATTTTTGGCCAGCTACACCTCGTTCAAAAAATGCCGTCGAGACGTGGTTCAAAGATTTAGCAGCTTCAAAACCACTGAATTCGTTGTCTAAAAAGGTATGTTAATTTATCGCATTTCAAGAATAACTTCATAAAAACTTTTTTTTTCTTATTGTAGGCCCCGAATTTCAACAAAAAAGAAGAAATGTTTTCTTATTTGTGTGACTATCAAGTTCCTGTCTTACGTGCGACTTGGTTTATTAAATTGAGTTCTGCATACACTGTGGCCGTCTCAGAACAAAAAATTAAGAAACGTCAGTTACCAGACCCTACTCAAGGTAGTCACAGTATCTTACTAGATTAAATTTTTTTTTTTTTGCGGTGATAACATAATTATTTTTCAGAATGGACTAGCACTTTGCTAAGATTTATGAAAGAACAATTATTCAAACTTCAAGATTATTACCAAAATCAAAATCAGGCATCGAATATTGTATCCACTCCACCCTCCGGAGGCCCAACCCTTGCCGACGAACAAAAAATCGCCATGAAACAATGGCAATATTGTGCATTATTAGCTAAACATATGTATCAGGTAAAAAAAAAATCGTAAATATTATTCAAGTTTATAGGATGTGTTTAATGTAGTAATATGTTTTAGGAGGGGTTGCTAGAAAGGCAAGAAGTTCTTCAATGGATTCTAGATCTTTTAGAACGATTGAAATTATCTAACGTTGAAGATGGTCTCTTGCGATTATTTTTATCGTTAACTTTGCAATACTTACACGAATTCGTTCAATCTGAACAGCTATCTCGTAGATTAGTGAATTTATGCGCTAGAAAATTATCTAATTCGGTCACTGTTGCTATCAATCTACAAGTACAGCAACAACAACAGTTGCAATCTGAAAATAATGATTCTAATCAACCACCCACTCCACAAACTCCAAGTCCTTGTCCTGCTAGTAATCAGACATCTAATCAACAGAACAATACTTCTTCTGCTAAGTATGATCTTTCACGAAAGGAATTCACCGACATCAGTGAAGTGAAACTAATTTATATGATTAATTTTACAGCAACACCGCTCCAAGTAATATCAACGATCCCGTTACAATTTTGAATGAATATTTGAAATGTTCTCATCATCGAGATATGGTTATATCTCTTAGTACTATAATTCAGGTCTGTTTTCTGGTTATTCAATTTGAGAAAATTTTGATTTTATTTCTATCCAGATTGTTTCTAATTAGGTGGTGACATTAGAGTGCCCTACGGCTCTAGTATGGAATAATGTTGGAGAAGGAAAATCTTTCTCGATTCTTAATGGATCTCCCTTAGATCATTTACCGTGTACTCCAGCTAATCTTCCTATGCCTCAAAGAAGCGCAACTTTACAAATAAGGTAATATTATCATTCGGTAATTATAATTTATTATTATTATCTGAGTGATTTACTCGATTGCAATCTAAACAGACAACAATTGCGACTGGGAGAAGAATTGATCCGTCAAAGAAGTAATGCTGCAATGAATAGGTGGTCCTCAGATAAATGGCAACAATCTTCGGCTGGTAAGAATTTAAACAATGTTATGATTATTGATTCGGTTTGTTAAAAAATTTCATGATGTATATTTCCACATGTAGGTATTAAAATGCAAAAAATTCTCAACACTTTGGATGCTCTGGACCGGCATAGTTTTGAAAGAGTCGACCTAAATAATTCAATCGATACCTTGTATAATAATATATTTCCTCCGATAACCGAAAAACCTGCCAGCAATCCATTAAATCCTAGTTCATCGACGAAATTTAGCAACAAATGTAACGCCAATGCAACTAGTAATGACGATAAAAAAGAATATGTGAGTGTATATTCTAATAATCCTAGAAGGTATAGAATGTTATAACTTCAAATTAAATTTCTGGTGAAATTCGTAGGATGTTTGGCAAGATGAAGCTATCGTTCATATACTTTGCGAATGGGCCATTAGTCATTTACGTACCGGCGAACATCGTGCTATTGCAGTAGCTCGTTTATTAGAAAAACGTCAGACTGAAATTTTAAACCCTGGTTCTTTTAGTGCTCCTGGCGACAACGATATCTCCGACGATAAAGATTCAGTTACTTCAGTTCCTGTACCATTTCCTATATTTCAGTCTATACTCATGAAATATTTGGATCACCATGCACCTGTGTTAGGTAAGATTAAGTGCTTATACTCGTATTTATATATCTGTGAATTATGAAATCTCTATAATGAAGACACAAATATTACAGATAATAGCCAAGGAAGTGAAGTGAGATTTATGAATTTAGTTCATATGTTTTCTCAATTAATTAGGCATGATATGTTTTCACACGACGCGTATATGTGTACTCTGATATCTAGAGGAGATTTAAATTCGTCCAATGGTAATTATTATTGAATCTGGTGGATAGTGAGTTATACACTTGGATAACATCGAGATTTTTTTCAATCATTTCAGGCAGTAATAGTGATAATAATCAACCTCACAATAATAGTAATAAATCTATCGATACACCAGCTACAGCAGGACCCAGTAGCACCCATATGCACTTGGACGATGACAGTGGTATTTACGATATCAAACCCAATATAAACGTGAGTCACTCGCTTTTATTTGATGAATTTTTTGGAACTTGAAGTATTAATTTTCACTTTTACTAGGAACAGGGTCGAGCGATGGATTACGATGATAGTAAAATAGACGACGATTTAGATAAATTACTGCAGCATATTAAACAAGAACAACAGAATTCAATGGTAAATGTGTTATATGTATATATTTCTATTTAAAGTTCTAGAATTTTTCCAAATAAATATTTTATTATGGTTTCCAGGACGGCCCCGATTCGCCCAAAGAACCAGGATCCTTCGTGACTAATACTTTACCCGGTATGAATAATCACGATCAAAAGGACAACAATCATTTGTATAAATGTCAGTCTTCTCGTCACGTTTTATACGCTACTCATTTCCCCTTACCTTTGGTAATTTCATTAATTTTCTTTAATGATTACAAATTGTTAGTTTACTAATTACATATGTTTTGCATTACGTAGGAAGAGGAAGCCAGTACTCATGATAGCAACCAAAGATACGTTTTATTATTTGGAGTAGGTAAACAAAGAGACGATGCAAGGCATTCTGTAAAAAGAATTAGCAAAGATATTAGTAAACTGTTTAGTAAGAAGTTTTGTATCGACGTCGCCGAAGGTAATAACTCAGCCATTATTCGTATACAAATACATTATGTACTTTCATTATATTCATTACTGATTTTGTATTTTCTTTTATAGGTGGAAAAGTTAAAAAACATTCCCGTAATGAGTTTAATTTCGAAATAATTGCGAATAAATTTCAAGGATTATCTTACTTTGACCAACATCAAGTCACCTATCAGTGTAGTGTGACTTTGTTTGAAGTTATTGCCAACTTCGCCACTGGTAAGCTTAATCGCTGTGTCATCTTGAATTTCTCATTGCATTTTTAGTAAATTTCCAGCTAACCGAAACATAATAATGAAATGAACGATATAACATTTTCACTCGTGAACATGAATAATTGAATTATATTTGCAATGTTTCCAGGTAATTCGAGTTACTTACCCGTTCAAGAACACGTAGCGTTTTTATTCGATCTTATGGAGCTGTCCTTAAACGTCGATCGACTTATCGATATGTGTATAATGGTAATTTATCTGAAATAGTTGTTATGAAAATCACGAATGTTTCGATAACTTGTTCTCGTTATGTAGATATTAATGGAAATACCTGAAGTTGAAAATCAGTTGATGAGTAGAGGATTTTCTTTAGTCAAAGTGTACAATTCCTCATTAATATTATACATTCTGGGAGTGTTAAGAAGATATCATTCTTGTTTGTTAAGTAAGATTTCGATTTGGATTTCTTACCAAGTTATCTATTACTGTACATTAATTTACTGCGATTTATTTGTAGTGTCACAAGAACAAACGGTGGCCGTTTTCGAAGGACTTTACCGTATTGTGAAAAATATTTCTAATCCCGGCGAATGTACTAGTGTAGAAAGATGTATATTTTCTCATTTGCACGATTTGTACACTTCAGCTTCACCTCTACTAATATCATTAGCTATCGGATACGAATTTTTTGCAAATTCTTACTCGGATATACGTCAAGTTATTCGCGGGCCGATTAATAGCACACCATCTAATCACGGACCCTGGGATGTTACATTTATGGACGAAGTTATTAAAAATTACCGTCGTGGAGGTATTTATTTGAATAAAATCGTATCGAATTTAACAAAAATATGAAGTATGGAAGGAGTTCTTCGTAAAATCTAAATTGCAATTAATTGTGTGAATTCTTGTCAATTCGTCTAAAACCGAACCTTGAAGAGCAAATTTAGCTTTAGAGATTTCACTCGTTTACTCTTTTCGTTCGTCTTAAAATACATTCAGTTTAAAATTAATTGCTACCATATCAGTTATACGCAGAGACGCTTTATCAAAATGTTTTTTACAGCTCGAATAGATCCTACGTGGATTAGACTTCTTAACGAATCACCGGTGAATCAATATAGCTTAGTGTGTAACGTCATCATCATTTTATGCAGTAAACCAACAACGACAGACGTTGATAGATTAAACGATCTTGGCATTTTTTGTGCTGAATTAACTGCCGCTTGTAACGCTTTGACGGCAGAATGGTTGGGTAAGTGTTATAGTACCCGTAATGAAAACTTCTTACGAATATGTCTGATTATAAAATAATGAATAATTTAATTTTAGGAGTACTGAAGGCATTGTGTTGTTCTTCTAATCACCCATCATACTTCGGCGACGTTTTATCTCGCATTAATCTCCAAGAATCTAGTATTCATAACTCGTTAGCAATTTTTACCGCTATTTTAGTCGGTTAGTATTGAATGATGTATTAAAAATTGAAAAAATTTGTCTTCAATAATACCAATCAAATATTCTTTTTTTGTAGCGCGTAACTGTATCGATTTAGAACATTTCGTAGTTCAAGTTGCACTTCCATCTCTTGTAATCGTTTGTAATGATGGTAAGAGTTATCCATTTCGTAATAATCGTTCTTCAAACAATATTTACATCCGATTATGATATTTCTTCAACAGGTCGTAGAGATGCTGATGCCGATGCTGAAGCTGGAGCTCGATTAACGTGCCATCTTTTATTGCGTTTATTCAAAACTAATGAAATTCCGCAGCCCAGTTTGTATTCAGTTGGTAAGTGAAACGAAGTTTTAAAATTATTCTCGCAGCTTTCATCTTGTCTAACGATGCGAATCTTTATAAGGTACCTCGCCGCACCCAATGATGAATCCGAATTCTAGTACGTGGTGCATAAAACAGAGTTGTGACCGGCATTTGCTCGCTGCCATGCATAATAACGTCCGAGTAGAAGCATTGATCGCTGTTTTAAAGGTTATTATTATTGTTGTTGTTTTTCTTGGTAAAACAATAACGTTTGTGAGATGTATTAATTTCAATTCAAATTACCCGCTAGGCTGTTATTGCGGTCGGAGATGCCACAGCAGTCAGACCTGGTCTTCCGTTGAAGAAGTCGCCTAGCGGACATCAGACGCCTAATCATTCGGCAAAAATGTCTGGTGAATTATCCATCAGTCATATTCTTGGTACCACCGATTTCTCTGGCAGTTCGACTGATAATATTTTGTTGGACTTGGGGTAAGTTGAGTAATATCGATAATCGTAGGATTAAAAAATTACAGTAAATCACTGGTCAAATGATATCAACAGGTCAGAAACCACAGCTCCGAGTTTATCAGAATTTGCACAATACGTTCTGAGAGAAATTTGTAACCAAGAATGGGTATTAGATCGATGTCTGCAGAATCCTGAAATGTTATGTCGACCTGATATGCTTCTTGACCAAGCACTTACTCCTAAACAAGTATTTATTTTTATTTCTTTCCACAGTTAGTTGAAATCGGATATTTATTTCCAAATTTTTCCCCACAGGCCCAAAGACTTTTGCATATGATTTGTTATCCGGAAATCGCAGCGTCAACCGATAATTGTTTGGATCATAAAACTATTATTAACAATATTATTCAAGTAATATAAAACTCTTCTATTGCTAAAATTTACGAATAACGAATTAATAACGTGAATTATTTTTTCTTCTTCAGAAACTAGATCAATGGACCTTACGTATGTCGTGTCTTGATATGCAATTAATGTTTAAACAATTCAAAGAAAGTTCTGCAGAACTTAACCAGTGGCTTGATATGGTAGCTAAGGCAGCTATAAACGTGTTCCAGTTAAATAAGTAAACCTTTCGTTTTATATCTCGTGACTACTGACGAACATTTTAAATGACTTTTTTTTTCTCTTCTTGCAGAGGAGAATCGAAAGCCAAGCCAGAATCGATATGGTTAGTGGCGCCGTTGATATCTAAACTACCCAGCGCCGTTCAAGGAAGAGTACTGAAAGTAGCTGGTAAGTATATGGTACTGCCCACCAATTTTCATTCTTCAAAATTGCATTTTCATATGTTATTTCTAGGGCAAGTTTTGGAAAACATCAATGTCTCTGGTAACAGTTGGTCCGGATCATCGAATCCTAGCAACACCGGTGGTAGTAGTAGTCGTAGTAGTAGTAAAGGTACACCTCAGCATCAGCACCAGCATATGATGCAACAACAGAAAAGTCCAGCAGCGTCACCAGCTCCTTTAATTCATCATCAACCTTTCTTATCATTGGTTTTAACTTGTCTTAAAGAGCAAGATGATCAACGCGAAGCATTACTAGCATCGTTACATTCGCAACTATCCCAATTTTTAGCTCTTAGTAAAAGTGTAAGTACATTAAAGTATTATTATCATTATTAATGGAGGAATACTGAAACAAAAGCTTTTCATTATTGTGATTGTTATAGGAACGTATGAAAGGTGGTAGCGATGATTTTTGCGGTCGCAGCGAAGATGGCCTTTTATTGAGATTTAGTTTAGTTGGAGGTATGTTTGATACAATACAAAAGAACACCTCGCTCACTACAGACTGGGCTGTATTATTAGTACAATTGATTACTCATGGGGTTATCGATAACAGCAATAATTCGTAAGTTATTATTTGTCATTGGGTTGTACTGATATAATAACTATGGTAATTAAAAAAAAATGTTGATTCGATTTGTTCGTTTCAGGGATTTATTCAGCACGGTGATCGATATGCTTGCTACTTTAATCCACTCAACGCTGGTTTCCGATAGTCAAAGCGAAAAAGGTGAAGAGAATCGCAGACATTATCAAAATTTAATGAAAAAGTTGAAAAAAGTACGTTATTCATTGGAATTTATGGTGACCTTTCAAAGTATTGAAAGCTAATAATGTTCTAATATTACAGGAAGTTGGCGATAAAAAAAGTCTTTCAGTAGCTCAAGTGCGCCAGTTACTTCCATTACCCAAAGTACAATGCGAAATAATTGCTTGCGAACCGATCGGCTGCATCACCGATACCAAAGGAAACAAAATAACCGGATTCGATTCGTTGGATAAAAAACATGTACCTATTATTTTCATTAAAAGATTGTATGTAAATTCATCGTGTTTTTCAAAACAACAACAATACATGAAAATTTATGTTTAGGGTCTTCATGTTACGGAAATACAACGAGTTAGCGCTTGGGATATTCTCGAAGGTCATAAAAATCCGGCACCTTTATCATGGGCATGGTTTGGCGCCGTCCGAATGGAACGTAAACCGTTATGGTACGAAGAAAACCATCGACTTTTGAAATATCATACTCATTCCTTAGTCAAACCATCGTCTTACTTCTTGGAACCACTGCCACTCCCTCCGGAAGACATGGAACCTCCGATGGAAAAACCAGTGCGTTCATTACTTTTTTATAATTTATTATTAGTCATCGATTTTGAATTTCTGAAACCCTTAACAGTTTTTATTTTTCATTCACTTTTGATAAGTAAGATTTATAACCAGAGGTTTGTTTTGAGTTTGCGCATAAGTTTTCATTTTATTTTTTTGATTAACTGGTTTATTTATGAAATGAAATTGTCAAATTTTTTGAATTACCCTCATTTCATTGCGGAAGTTAGAATAATGAAAGTATATTCGAACGGGTTATTTTGATTTTTAGATAGAAAACGAAGTGAAAAATTCAAGGCCGTTTTCATTTTATAGTTTTGAATTTGCTTTTATGGTTTTAGTTGAGAATTCTGTTTATTCAAGAGCTTTTTAAATGCCTTTTTTTGCGGTTGTAGTTTGCTTTTTTGCTGTCGGGTAGTTTGATTTCAATTTTAATTTTTCATGTGATTATAAATTGAAAGAAAAATTTTTTTAAACTGTTTTTGCACGATGTGGAGAATTTTTTTGAACCAATTCATCAATAATTCTAGAAACTTATATTTTTAAATTATTAGATCTCGTAAAACTCTCGTCCGCATATCGTTCGTTACAATATTTTCGCCACTTTTTTATTTCAGTTGTTTAAAAAAATCCTAATTTTTCCCCTCGGAACGTGAAGATTTTTATAAAATAAGGGAACCAATTTTTTCTGGTAAAAAAACATTCACAATTATGGGGAAAAATTCGGATTTTTATTCTGTTTATTTACAACATCTAATATTATTTCAGCTACCGCCAGTACTTTTTTTTGTAGAAATGTTTCTGTAAGAAGTTTGAATGATTTTCCATCCATAGGTAATGATAAATATTCGTTTTCTATGGATGTAAAATGATTCATCTTCCTGCCATGAAATAAACTTCTGCTCGAACACGATTCAATCGAAAAAAAAGTCCTGGTCGTTATTATGATTTATTCGTAGTTTTATATTTTTTTCTCATTTGGTCGACTCGTATTTTGCATTATTTGTTTTCATTTTCCGCTTTTTATCATCGATTATTTGGCTGATAATTTTGAATTATTTTTTTGTTTTGTTATTGGTAAAACGCTTATTTTTACAAAACCAATGGTTACGTTGAGCGATGGAAAAAAATTACTTAAACAAATGTGGATAAAACTTAAATCACCAAGTAATTATTAATGCATCGGGTCGGTCAATGAACGGACCTGATAACCTGAGATGTAGTGTCCTTGTGTTTATTGCAATCAGATGAAAGGAGGGCCCCCTGGGGCTCCGGATACGCCGACTTCGGTGGAACAGTCACCCCGTGGTATGAAACGAAGCATGAAGCAAGGCCCTGCAAATCAACGCAGAAAGAAACAGCCTACAAAGCCAATCACATCTGCAGGGCCTTTACCTCCTGGCATGCATCCTCAGGTTCAGGTATTGCAAGGATTATTTATTTACGTTTATTATGTTTTCGTTGTAGATATACGTGTATGTATACATTTATATAGTAGTTAGTTCGATGTTCTTAAAAATATCAAAAATTCTTTAGGATCATTATAGCTCTAAACGATTTGCGTTTAATGGAGTAATAACACGGGTGGTTTGTAATTTTATGGTAAATGATCATTTTGAATCTGTTATTCCAAGCACATTTTCGAGTGAAATAGCACAAATTGGAATTTAATCGGATTAAAAATAGGTTTTAAATTCCCGGAATAACTTTTGCAGTTTTTGCTTACACTAACAATGTATTTGAAGTTTCAATGTTTTAATATTTTACCATTTTCTCCAATTTTATATCATGATTTTAAACTTCACCAATGAGTAAGTATTTACGTAATTTTTGCTCTTTATCAGAAGTTGAAAATAAATCTTTTTCTTTCAACTTGAATATTTTTTTCTAAGATATTTTTAATCTTATTATCGAATTAAAAAAACTCTTTTCTTAGGGAGCACAAGTCCCGAATCAACATATGAATTACCCTGGTGGTGGTCCACCTCAAGGACCTCAAGGACAAGGTAATGGAAATATGTACCCTTGCCAGCCTGGACCTGGAAATTCAGGTCAGTGGGGAGGTTATCCGCCGCAGGCAGGTCATATGAACCAACAGCCAGCTCCGCCGTATTATCCTCAACATCAAATGCCAGCTGGTATGCATATAACGAATGAAATATCATTCAAAAGGATTTCTGTGTTAATACTATTCATTTTAACAGGTGTACCAAATGGACCTGCTGGTGTTAGATTTGAACGACCGATGAATCAATCGAAACAAGCATTATCTAACATGTTACGCGCAAGAATACCAACAAATCAGTATATGGGTATGCAACAACAAGGCGGTGTACCAGCACATAATTTCCAAGGAATGCCGCCGCAACAACGTCAATTTTTGAGGTGAAGTAATTTACGTTTTTTGTAGGGCACCGAATAATTATGAATACAATTTTAATGTGGACGATTATAAATTTTTTTTTTTTTCGCTTTGCAGACAACGTGCTCCGCATAATATGCAACCTCCGGTCCAACAATCTGGTCCGGGACCCATATTCCCAAATAATGGTCCTGGTCCGGGCCAACAGCAGCAAATGTTTTCAAATATGCCTCAAGGTATGTACGCAACTTTACATAGTCGATAAGAATGATTTTTCAAAGTTATGTAAAAAGTGTAAATTATGAAATATGTTGTCATATTTTTTTTCTCTCTCTCTTCGAAGGAATGAATCAAAATTACAGTGGTTACGTTAACCAACAGCAACAGCAACAACAACAACAGCAACAGCAACAGCAGCAATCTCAATTGATGGCTGCAGCTGTTCAGCAACAGCAGCAACAGCAGCAGCAACAACAACAACAGCAGCAAATGGTGGGTAATCCGCAATCTTCGATTTATCAACAGCAACAGCAACACATGCAACAACAGCAGCAACAACAAGCCGGTGCTATTGGTAACTCTTTCAATATGAGGCAGCAAGATTTCCAGCAGCAAAGAATGCGAACTGCAGCTTATATGCAGGTACTTACCTGAGTGTGCAGTTATGGAGAAGTCTTAAGGAAAATAATGACAACAAAATGAACTATAATTTTAGGCTCCAAACGTGACCATGAATTCGATGGGCAACCAACCACCAGCACCACCTTATTCCAGACCAAATGCGCCACCGTCGCAAGTACCTGTTGGAAATCAACAGTACCCGCAGCAAGTACGTTAAATGTCAATGTATTTGTAGTTGTATTTACAGTTGAAATACTTCAATACAAAGACGTATAAATAGATCAGAATTTTCAAAAATTGAACTCTAATGCATTTTTTTTTATTCTTTGAAATTTTAACCACCAGATTAATTTTACATTCAAATAATTTATAGTACTTGCTTGGGGCAGATCTTAAATTCTGAAGTCTGAACGAGTTAGTTTAAATTTCTATACGTGTTACTAACGCTTTTATTTTTGACTCAGATGACTCAACAAAATATGAGATTTTTAATGATGCAACGACAGCAACAGCAACAACAACAACAGCAACACATCGCTCAATTACGGCAACAGCAACAGAATTCATATTCAATGCAACCTCCTCCGTATTAACAGTTGTTTCAGCCCCCGTAAAATTACGGTGGCTTATTCCTTACACATGTGTATTTTTTTTGTTTTTCAAACATATTTCGTCTTATTTATATTACTTTAATTTGTTTTGATTTTGTTATTGATTATTGTGATGGGTTATATCTGCGATGACGAAAGTATCGTAATTGATGTTCTGTAACGAAGTATTGTGTATACATTTTTTTCCTTCATTTTTTTTCTGTATCTATTTTATTTTCCTCAATTTTTTTTGTTATTTGTTTTTTTTTTGTTTTTTTCTTTCATTACTTCTGACAAAATTATGTATTTTTAATAGTTTTTTTTTTTTTTTTTTTTTTTTTTTTTTATAAATCGATTTTTAAATTGTTTTAA
>FIZR01010527.1:0-15042 GCA_900060175.1 Ferrisia virgata | reverse complement strand
TCTTTGAGGCATATTTTGCACTGCTTGAAAATTTTTAGAAAATGGTTCCCAAAGTGACCCATGTTGATCCAGTTTTTTTTCACTTTTCAGAGCTTTTTTTTTCAAATGTTTTTTACTGAATCCCAATCATTCATGAAACAGAAATTATCAAGTGGGGCATCATTTCATGTTACACAATTCTTAAATGTTCCACATTTAATTTTTGTAGTATCATTCATAGGTTTGTCGGATTTTTCTAAAGTTTTCCAAAACAAAATTTTCCATTTCCGAGAACAAATTCAGGGCTGAGTAGGCAACCAATACTTATTCTATGTATTTTTGGGGTCTGTTTTCTTCTGAATATACACTTGAATGTATTTCAACATGTGTGAGAGGTCTCAGCTCTAAGGGGGTTAAACCTCATCTGTGAACATCGAGTTTAAAAATTACATTATGCCATTTCCATCGCCGATTATTATTAAAAAAACCTATCAACAATACTAGAATTTTTCAATCAACTTTCGAAACTTAATCCATTTGTCATTTGTGCTGGTTTGCTTATTTTGACAGATTTCTATTCGGCTCTTCCATAGTCGCGTCGGCGGTTCATCTAACGTGTGCACCGGCAGTTGCCCGCGACTTTACCTCGGTCCGTAAGCGGTACCGGTATCGAGTGCTATGCTTAATACCGATACGTATTAAGTCGTAGGAATGCCCTTAATGTGTCGAGCTAGCTGTAAAAAGCACCAATTATAATTTGCATGGTGCTTCGGGGCGGCGTTGGTATGTTACCTGTATTTGTCGTAAGCCATTGTATGCAAATTAAAGAGAGGCTAGCCAGCCAAAAGATGATGATTTTGATCGAGTGAAATGTTCGCCAAAGACTAGGCCGGTCCGGTGCGGTGGCTCGAGACCAGGATGATTTATACTGCATCGAATGCGTCGCATCGCGTCGTGTCGTCGTACTGTAATATGGTTCATCTGTAGGGCGTTACGGTATTTGTTAGGTATTTTATTTTTCGAGCACGGATGTATTGTAAAATGCTTGCGAGACGCTAGATTCCGAAAAAGTTACAAGTTTGCGGGAAGGTTCGCTTTCAGACAAAAATGAAGTTTTGTTCTCGAAGCACACGTACTTGATGTCAATGCTGTGCAATTTTGAACCTAATTTTCTATGTCATATTGTCGAAGAATATCAGGATCAAATAGACTATGGAGTTACAATGGTTGGGACAGGGGGGAGTGGGTGCCAACAAAATCCATTTCGCAGCCCTAATAAATAATTAAGATCGTTATTGGTAAATCAGATATTTGTTCTTTTCAATTTTTTTTCGGCAAAGATTATAATCTTTTACTCAGCTTGATACTAACTGAAATTGCTCGAATTTTTCCAGCAAGCTTAATCGAAATGAAACTTGCTATATATTAGTGCGAATGAAATTGGATCAAAATTCAGTTGTAACCGGATTTGAAAGGAGAAGGGGGGAAAGAGAGAGGGGTGTTGCATGGCATAAATCGTAAAATTGTTCGTTTGTAAATCAACGGTTGGAAAATGCAGTGTTATGCGGCGTATTGTAAAATCAGTCTTCTACGTTGTTGATTAGGAAGACGGATATATGAAGGATGGGAGGGCTCTCTTTTAGTCCTAGAAGAGAAGAGGTTCCTTACATAATATCTCAACCCATTTTTCAACCTTTGTTTTTTATTTTTAATCAACTTTTCGCAGTTTTTACCCGATTTTCGACGATTTAAAAAAAATTTCCTCATAACTTAGGTCTTTACATGATTTTTGTACGGTTTTGTTCACTTTTTACCCACTTTAGTCTATTTTTTATCCAATTTTCGATACTTTTTAACGATTTTTTTTTTTTTTCATAATTTAGGCCAATTTCACGGATTTGTGTACCACTTTGTTTGTATTTCGATAAATTTTCTGCACTTTTTACCTGTTTTAATTAATTTTTCAGCCAATTTTAATTGATTTTTAACGAACTCTTTCTTACTTCAGGTCGATTTTCATCTATTTTTGTTAGTTTTATTTCAATTTTCAATGATTTTCTATGATTTTTTGCCAAAATTCTACCCAATTTTTCAATATTTTCAACATTTTCTTTCACAATTTAGATCAATTTTCGCCTATTTTTCAAAATTTTTCATGATTTTTGTTCACTTTTCTGTACTTTTTAGCCATTATAGTTCATTTTAACATCGAAAGATGTTTGATAGCGCATTCCAGAAAAATCGTCAACAGTTGAGCTTCAACAGTAGACCTGGATTAAGTTTCGAAAGTTGATTGAAAAATTCTAGTATTGTTGGTAGGTTTTTTTAATAATAATCGACGATGGAAATGGCATAATGTAATTTTGAAACTCGATGTTTACAGATGAGGTTTAACCTCCTTAGACCTGAGACCTCTCACACATGTTAAAATACATTCAAGTGTATATTCAGAAGAAAACAGACCCCAAAAATACATACAATAAGTGTTGGTTGCCTACTCAGCCCTGAATTTGTTCTTGGAAATAGAAAATTTTGTTTTGGAAAACATTCCAGCAATATGACGTCATCATTAGACTGACATCAGTGGATAGATTTTGGTGGCTTGGAAAGACATCAGTGGACTTATTTCATGATTTTTAGTTGAAATGTTGAGGAAAATTAGATATGTTTGAAGTTGACCATAAACAGTTGACCTTGACTCTGGATTGATTTTATGATTTTAAGTTGAAATATTGAAGAAAATTAAAAAAAGTTGATACGTCAACAGTTGACCTTGACCTCGGATTGATTTTATGATTTTGAGTTGAAGTATGGAGGAAAACATCTGTCTTTGACATTTTAACTTTAAGTCCAAAAATCAAAATCTTTGCATCAAAAACCTCACACGACTCCCCCCCCCTCCCGCCATAATCCGTTTATGCTTGACCATGATCCTGGATTGATTTTATGATTTTAAGTTTAAATATTGAGTAAAATGAAAAATGTTTAATAGCGCATTCCACAGTTGACTCGTCATCGGTTTATCCCTAAACAGTAGACTTTGACCATGGTTGATTTTATGGTTTCAAGTTGAAGTTTTGAGGAAGTATGGCGAAAATTATTCGTTGAGAAACAGTAAATATAAGAGTTAAATTTATGCTGACATCGTAAAAAGTATCAGAATTTACGTTCTTTCGATGTTTACTCTTTACGTACAAAGAGTACTAAGTATTTTCTTAATTTTTCGATCAGTCTTCTACACTTTTTACCTATTTTAGGCAAAAATCACGGAATTTTCTTTGATTTTCAATGATTTTTTCTTTCAAAATTTAGGTCAATTTACGTCAAATTTTTCCCAATTTTCGACTTTTTTTTTTTTTTAAATTTTGTCATGATTTTTGATCAATTTACTGAACTTTTCACGTGTTTTAGGCAATTTTTACACAATTTTTTGACCATTTTCAACGATTTTTTTTTCATAATTCAAATCAATTTTTATCCATTTTTGTCAAATTTCTACCTAAATTTTTAACGATTTTCAATAATTTTTTTCATATTTTAGGTAAATTTTCATCCATTTTTCGACATTTTTTCTTATTTTCCAAACAATTTTCTGCACTTTTGACCGATTTTTTTCAAGTTTCTAACCAATTTAGGTCAATTTTTACCTATTTTTCAACATCTTTTCCATAATTTTTGTTCAATTTTCTGCACATTTGTCCCATTTCTTTCAAATTTTTACCTAATTTTTCGATCCTTTTCATCGATTTTTCTTCATATTTTAGGTCAATTTTTAGTCACTTTCGTCATCTTTGTTCTAATTTTCAATGATTTTGAAGCTTTTTTTTTTTCATAATTTATTGATAAATTTTCATCCATTTTTCAGCACTTTTTCGTAATTTTCGATCAATTTTCTTCACTTCTCCATTTTAGTCAAATTTTCTCTCAATCTTTGATGATTTGGAAAGCTTTTTTTCAAAAATTTACTAATAAATCGATATTATAAACTGTACGAATTGACTGAATATCAAACGTTGGCTACCGAGTATTAGAAACTAATCTTCAATAAATTTTCTAAATGTATTTTGTAAATTTTCAAATTTTGCTTTCAGCAGCAAGTCGTACATAAAATATAAAATTTTTCAATGAAGGAGAGCAATGGGCTCAATTTTGTGGCAAGTTTTTGCTGTTTTTTGAAGTTGTGCCAACTGAAATCTCTCATCTAAACGGAGCTAAGAATTATAAATTCGGCTTATTTACCGAGGGGTGAAGGGGGGGGGGGGGGGGGAGGTTGTTTTAGATGCACCGTTTGGGGATTTTGACTTCTCCGTCTTGTTGCAGCGTTTTACAGCTCCAAAGAAGTAGTTTTTTGAATGGAGTTTGCTTCAGCACGCATATCACGCTCACGAATTGAGCTCCAGATCCTTAATATATTCTTTTTATGAGATTAAACCAGTCACTCCAATAGTAAAAAAAACATTACCGAACACTGATTGTATTTTGAACATTTCGCGAAAATTGGACTAAAAAATGGGTACGTTGCGATGCTCTCGTTTTGTTTGAGGATGATTTGAAAAAGACGAGTCTGATTTCGTATGAAAGAGGTTTCGATTTTAGTACACGTTGCCTATTTTAAGAGTAGAAAATTTAGAAACGAATTTTCACTCGTCGAGTGTTATCGATTGAAGCGGCGACGAAAAAAATTGATAGCCGATCTACTATCGAGGATATTTTTAAAAATAATAAATATCCGACGCTTTATAAGAGCACAAGTGCGAGTCTGGTTGATATTAATCGGTCATCCAAATTTTTACCTCTTAATGAATTCGGCGATCGATGTATTTGCGATAATTATCTTTTTATCACTTTCACTGCGTATATTCGGTTTTGTTATAAGACAATAATTAACTGTGTGAGTAGGCTACAGCGTATATGCGCAAAATACGACGAGACTGAAGAAGAAAAATTCATCGCCTAGAGCAATGTTGAGAAAAATTGATTAGCTTATACTTACCTACCCACAGCGAACCGTTTGCGGTACCTACCTACCTACCTATCTGTACACATAGCGAAAAACAGTTTGCGAAAAACCTTATCATGCGTCAGTGAATACTCTTCTTCTTCGAAAATGTACATATTGTCCGAAATTGTAATGAGTCACGTGTTACTAACGTGAACTTTCTCTCCGGGATTTATAATACCTACGAATGAAATTATATATACCCAGGTACTTACCGTAAGATTAATCCATTACAAAATCATTCAATCGTCGTTATTGTTGTTGTTTACGTTTAATTTCGTTCCGCTATCGAATATGCTACAATACGATTTACCTACCAGACAAAATTAGGCTCGCTATTAGCATAATTAATCGGTCGTCGGTCGTCGGTCGTAGTATTCGATGAATTTTTTTCAACGTTGATTGTAATTTTTTCCCTCGACACATTACCTATACTAAGTATCGAATGAGTAAATCCGAATGAAGATGGCCTTTAAGTTGCTGATTATGTAATCGAACCGTAAGCCATAGATAGGGATCGTTGTAGCTGTTTTGATTTTCTGTTGTTTTGGTACTGTACTATTTTTTTGTTTTTTTTCCACCAACGAAGTGCCTGCGTGTAAAAAAAAATGGTCATTTATTTTTATTTAAACCAGTGTGAGGGGTGACGACGCGAGGTTGCAAGTAAACATAGGCCTAGGCCTATGTTTACTTGCGCTGCGAGATAGATTAAAACCAGTGATGCGCGATTTATAGAGTAAATACTGTAAGACGAGATGTCGTGTCGATTTGTCGGTCGTTTTTCATTGTCATCGTTACAGTATGATGGTTGCCTTATACACCAAACTACGCTAGTCTCGAGACTGGTGCATTCAATACATTTACATAATACATCGTAAGTTATCGCATTTCACATTGAACCTGAATCGAGAATAAGAGAAAGAAGGAAAAAGAAAAAATTTATTACGCGTATACACTTACTCTCGCGTGTTTTTTTTTTTTTTTTTTTTTTTTTTTTTTATTCTATACGTACGGTCTTATTAGAGTTAAAAAGGCGGTATTACAAAATGTAATAGATAAACTCGTTTTGTATATTTGGTCTAAGAGAAGAATCGTTTGATATTATTAATAAGGTGGTATTTTTGGTATTAGAAATTTATACCGAGGCACTTTTTTTTTCTTCTTCTTCTTCTTCTTCTTGCTTTCCGAAAACACCTATATTCTGTATAAGTTTATTAACCTATGACCTAGTCCCCCTGATTGATGATAATTGTTGCCGTACGTTCTCGTCTACGTATTACCCTTGAACTTCCTCTCGATATAATCGAGAAGAATGTCCGTATAAAAGAAGTTTTTAATGTCAAGGACGTCTTGTACAACTAACACATAAACTTTACCACAACGCTGTTTTATAAGAACCGCCGATCGACCGGTATCTTCTTCAGTATAATATGTAATCACCAGCACCTGAATAAAAAATGTAGTAATTTTCACCGTGCACCATATCTGTAGTATGCGTATGCCGTATATGTACGTAATTTCAAGTTCGATTCTTGAATTATATGTACTATTTTCTCATCGACATACTTTTACATGTATAGGTACAAATGTTTCCGAAATGAAGGAATCGTTCACGAAAATACTGCATATATTTGTAAAAGTGTTTGCAGCAGGGTGAAGTTGTGGGAAATTGGTGGTGGAATGTATATCGATTACGTTGTACACGTATATTTTTTATTATATTTCATTTCTAATTTGTTGGTTTGTTTTTGATTTCAGGTAAATGCACGTATTTAAGTCATATACATGCAACTTCGCTACTAAATGTCCTAGTAGGTACATAAGGTAACTTGTACCAGCAGTTGATGATTGTATTTGGTTTACAATTCCACTTGGAAAAACGAGCCTCTAGGTCAAAAAATCCTTCGAATATCCTTTCATCGAAAAATATATTTGTCGGCAGCATTGACTCATTATTTTTGACCAACTCCAAATTCAAAATGTCTTGTAGTTGATCACTTGAATTTTAATTTTTCCAGTAGTTGATCACTAAAAAAAAAAAAAAAAAAAAAAAAAAACGTGTTTAAAAATAGTCCAATAACTATTAATGAATGTATTTTTATCCAGATGATAGAATAACGTATGCGCATTGAAATTTTACGCGAATATTTGGTTTGTTTTGTGCCTGAAGTACGAATAATTGTTGGTCTTATTTGCAAATTGTAATCATTATTGTTTTCATTAACAAGCCCTATTTTCTTTGGAACTAGAAGGAAGCTTAAAAACCCATTTTTGAGGATTGATGAGACCGCAGGTGGAGGTGTAAGTAGATGTAAAAATATTGTAGACTCCGAGAGGGATGGAAAAGCCATCTTCAAAGCTACCAAGTAGAACCGTTTGGGCACAGTTATTTTTGTATGAATAAATATGATATTTTGAATATCAATATTGAACCTAACTCAATTGAGAGTCTTAATTTCCAAAAATGTTTACTCGTTTGATCAACTACTGGTACAGTTGGTTACCTTACATCCCGGTCGTGCAAATGTCGTCAGTTTTGTGTCATGTGACGCGTCATTTTCAAGTCAGTACACATTAGATTCCGTTTTAAAAAATTTTAAACAATTAGAATAATGATTGTTCCGCCCACTTTAATAGGCATTGCAATTACTGTGTTAATTTTAAATCGAAGAAACGCCATCGATATTCTATGACACAAAAGTGGTATACTTTTGGCGAATTTTTAAGTTTTAGGTGACACTTGAACGACACATTGTTGACGAACTGTTGACACATATTTATTGACACTATCATGGCACAGATATGTCATAAGTTTGACATTTTCGTTGGCGCATTAATGACGCATAAATGACATATTTCTGACGCTGGTAAGATTATATTGTATTGGCATAAATGTGACGTGAAATTGATGTTTTAGCTGACACGTTTGCGGCACACGAATGGCATATTTCTGACACACATTGTGTAGCGCTATCATGGCACAAATGTGTCGTATGATTGACGCTTTTGTTGATACTTTAATGACATATAAATGGCAGACTTTCATTTTGTGATTTGGTAGTGACATATTATTGACAATGTTATAGTACTTTTTTGACACAATTGTGGCTTATTCTTAACTTCGATTTGGCAGTGCACTAATGCCATATGAATGACATCCGACATGCTTTTGACTTGATTATAACACTAATGTGACTTGAGCGTGGCACACTTCTGACAACATTATGACACAGTTCTGACATGATTTTGATACTACTTTGACACATTTCTGACACAATTGTGGCATATTTTTGACACTGCTGAAAATATGTTACAATTGCGTCAGAAATGTGCCAAAGTAGTATCAAAATCATGCCATAAATGTGTTGGAATAGTGTCAAAATAGTGTCAGAAGCATGCCAAAACTGTGTCATAATGTTGTCAGAATAGTGTCATAATGTCAGAAATGTGCCACTCCTAAGTCACATTAGTGTCATAATCAAGTCAAAAGGATGTCGATGTCATTCATATGGCAATGGTGTACTGCCATAATAGAGTCAAGTCTACGCAACATTAGAAACATGTCACAACAGTATCAAATCGATTTTACACGGTTGTCAGAAGCATTTCATTATTATGTCAATAGTAGAAGTGTGCCATTATCATGTCAGAAATGTGCCATTATGGCGTCAAAAACATGTCACTGATGAGTCAAATACATGTCATCAATATGTCACAGTGATGACATAGTCATGTCATACTGCTAATGGAAGATATTAAGCACCATAAACTGAAGTACATTTCTTATAAGAAACGGGAAAATGGTGTGTTCATGTTAGCAGTCCTGAGACTAATTCAAGGAAAACTGATCAACAGAAGATCAGAACTTGTTACAATAAATTCACCCAACAATTTCTCTAGTAAAAATCTCCTTGAAACGATTCCGTGCACCAGGAATCAAAGAATGTGATAGATGTATCCTATCTCTTACCATAAACGATACAATTCTATAATGATGATAACTGTGAAGTAGCCTGAAATGATGCGGAATTTTTCGGAAGTGTTTGAAGTTGCCTTTTTTGTTTTAAATTTCAACAGAGGAACAGGAGGTGTTGGGTGGTAATGGGCTGGGAGCTGCAAAACTGACTCAATTGGTTTGAGGACTCAAAGATGTAAATAGCTGTGGATTATGATAAAATCCCAGGCGAGAAATGATTATTTCTTCGGAGCGTTTGAAGAGTAAAACTTTTTCCCGTGTGGGTACAGATTTTTTGTGCATAAAAGATTTGTTTTCGGTTTTGGAGTCTTATGAATTTTGCCAGCTGATAAGGTGAGTCTAATAGAGCATATTTTTGATATCATTTGGATTCTAGAAATGTAGTGTGGAGGAAATATCTGCTGATTTTGCTAATTTGTCTACTTCTTTGTTTCCTTCGATGCATATACATGACTAAGAATGTATATGAATTTTATTGTTTCGTGTGAAAGTTGGATACTAAATATTAGATTGTTTTTAGGCAATGTAGTTTGGGCGTAATTTCTATATTGAAAATGAATGAGTTCTTATTGATTACAATGACTAACCGGAGGAAAGGGAGCTACTGGAGCTCTAGTCCCCCTTTTTAGGCGTAAAGAACTTGATTTTTTTTGCATTTACATTAAATTTGATATCCAAATGAATCAGACTTCAAAATTTTAAATCCAAAATGCGAAAAATACACTTTTTATGACTTAAAAGTACCATTTTCTTTTCAAAATAAATTTCACCCTTAGCTCTTCTCTTACAAAATTTCTCGGTGAGCCTGTGGTGATGGGTTGGAAAATGCTGATACGAGGAATTTATTTAAAACCAAAGGAAATCGGAATTGGGGGAGCAACTCATCTGTTTCACGATAGATGCTGTCGATCGATGAGGCGGAGGGGAGTGTGTCAATACATAGGCGTATTGCAACGTTCTGAACAATTTTGAGGAATGCAAGATTTTCTTGGTTGAATTTATGATTTTAAAAGAAATGGAATTCTTGCTATCTTCGCGGATCTGTGTGCGAGAAGGCGAAAATCAACAGAACTGAGTGTAAAGTGATTGATAATAAAGGAGGAAAGTTACTTTCTGAGACAATTTCCGAGCAGAACGTTTCGGAATTTAAAATTTGAAAACATTGAACAGAAAATGAAATTTATCGTTTGTTGTCATCATCTCAACCTGCTTTGTAGAAGGCCTAGGTGACCTGTCTATTGATACTCCTCCCTCTCTTCTGTAATTGGATTTGGAAAAATTGCATGCATCGGTCTTATAATTACCCGAGGCAAATTCAACCTATCGGCTTAATTTTTGGTGAGAAATGCGTGAAACGAACTAAAAAAATAAGAAGAACGTAGCAAGAAAATCTGAATGTAGATCTGAGAGAGGGTGCGATGGTGATGAAAATCGAAACCTCCAAAGGTACATATATGGCTCCTACTAAATGTACAAAGCAAATTTCAACTTCTTTGCTCAATTTTGAGAGAAGGCATGCGTAAAACAGTCTATTTTCAAGGTAAAATAGAGGGAACCCCCATATTTTCCGTTTTAATTGATCTAGAAAGGAGATTTTCGGATGTCATGCGACTTTAGATTCTCTATCAATTGCTTCAAAAAGAAACAACTTTGCAATTTCGGTTCCTTAGCACCTCCTACCCTAAATTTGGGCATACCTAAATTTTCACCCGAGGTTATCCTTGGGAATATCAAATATGTCGCTAAACCAAGACTACTGTCCAAACTTGACCAATTTTGATCAGTATTTAGCTAAGAGAATGGTATTTAGTCTCATGAAAAAAAAAAAGTAAAAGGAATAAATTTTTGACGTAGACAAAACTGGTTTCAATGGTCTTCTACGACCCCGAAAATGGATTTCTTTGATGTTTCCCCCTTCCTCTGTCATAGGTTGGAAGTCCTTGATAGCCGTGTTTTAATTGACACCAAAATATAGAAAATCAGGCTGAAAATTCACACGATTTTTTGAAAATTTTTTTTGCTACTTCAACCCAAAATCCGTTTTGTGGTCTTGGAAGATTGTTGAGGCCTCCTTTTTGGGCTTGTCAAATATTCAACTATTCTGATTTAGTATTTTCTCCATCGAAGACTAAAATCATTTGCTCGGCTCGATTCAAGTCAACATCCCTCAAATTTGGCCATTGGGATTGAAATGGCAGTGAATTGAATATACGAGTGTGTGGTGGGGGGAAAACATGAAGGGCGAGGGGTTTTCCTTTTATTAACCTTGAAGAAAGGCTATTTATCGTATATCTCCTCCCAAATTGGGCTTGGAGGTTGGTGTTCGGTACATAGATTAAGTAGGTGTCCTAGGAGTGTTCTTTGAAGGTTTCGACGTTTCAGCTCCATTTTACTCCCAACAGCTTCAAAAATTTAATTTTTTGAATGGTTATTGCCATTTTTTGAATTTTCCCCTCACATATCTCTCTTTGGAACATTTCAATATCGACCTTTATCTCTAGTACTGATTAAGAAAATGCTTTTCTTTACTCCATGAATGGAACAATTCACGTGTAATTCGAAATGTTTTATTAAAATCTGACTGAACTTGAATAAGGAAAGAAAATTTTCCATTGCATTCGATAGCCTATGAACTCGGTTGTTATGTTTAGGTGAATTAAGTTTTGAAATTGATTGTTTCCATTCTATGTCATTTATTGTTGTAAAAATCCAGTGATAATGTATAGCTGAAAATTCATCGTGTGATATTACGATGTTTTCTGTAATTCCTACCCAAAAAGAATAGGCAACTTATCTCACTTTTTCTGTAGCCGTATGTGTTGCCTACTCATCTATTAAATCCGGCATAGTTTGATCAAACGTTTTATTTATTTTACGATCTAGGTGTTTGATTTGATGTACGTTAGTTATTTTCAGCGTAAAATGCATGAATACTTTATCGTTACGAGTATGCATTACTAGTAGCTTAGTCGTAAAACTGAAGGGAATAAAATAATACTTGACAATTGTTAAAGATTTTTAATTACTGTACATGATGCGTTAATGCACGTGATTTATTTACGAATTAATTCGACTTCGTTTCCTTCGTTTTGTTTTGTTTTCCGTCCTCGTTTTTTTTTTTTTTTTTTTTTTTTGCATGTTATTAATAGAGTATAGATATGTATGAGAAATTGACTCATCGGCGTGCGTAATTAATGCGATGAATGACGTCTTGGTGAACGGATGCGCGCGTACTTAATTACATCGATCGATCAATCGTTTTGGTTACGTCGCGTCGTGCGTGCGATTAGATAACGACGGTAGATTTCATTTCGATAGATCTAGGTAGACTAAAATATAGCCCGATTATTTCGATCATTGCGTGGTTTGGTGCCCAGCGTGCCCGTGATGCCCATGCCCTAAAAGAAACACGAGAAACGAAGCAATTAAAATTTGGCTTAGAACAGGTTACACTACATATCAAAGAAATTCAGAATGATGGGATAGTGACGGTTGGCGTATCGACTATAAAAAATTTTCATCCGATAAAATAACGTGTAATTTTTGTTCGGAATATTTTGTACTTATAAATTAGAAAAAAGAGGAAAATAAACATTAAAAAAATAAACGAGTATATGTACATGTTATTCCAAAAAAAAAAATGCTTTTTTGTTTTTTTGTTTTTTCTTTACATGGCTACGATTACGAGAGCTTTTTATTGGGGTGGAATTTCGTATTCGTCCGGTGCCGGTGTAACGTTGTAATATTCCTCTGAGAAATGCTGATGTTGTTGTTGTTGTTCTTGCATGGAACGTCTACCGTGATGGCCGTGAGTTGGCACGTTTATTACCTCGTAGGAACTGTGACCTCCTGATTTCTTACCTAATGAAGCCAAAGCTGCCAGCATCAGTGCCATCAAACTGGCCATCAGTGCTTTGCCGGCCATCGCTGCGATGGCTGCCATCTTCATTGCCATCATCGTACCAGCCATCATAGCACCCATGGCTAGTAGTCCACCGCCTTTGTCTTTTTTTCCTCCGCCTCCTCGACCTGTGAAAACAAGCATGGTATTGCCTAATTAGGTTTTATTCATATGTAGTATGCGAGTTAGCCAGTTACGTGAAAGTTTTTGTTTAGGAAAGAGTAATAGAAAAAAGAATGGAGTAAAATTATCCTCTTTTTTGACCTGTCATCTGCTAATTGGCGAAAATTAGAAAATCAAATTGAAGTGGTATCATTTCACGTAGTATTTTCTTCTGTTTTTCTATTTTCAAACGGAATAGCACGTTTCATTGTAAAATATTTTTGGTGATAAGAATTGTTACCTTGGAAAAATAAGAGGGAAAAGGCTTGTAAAATTGTTGATGAAAGGAGGAAGAATGGGAACCTGTAACGTAGAGGGTCGTATCATTGAACAATACTTATACTAGAGAATTGTGCTCAAAGTTCACTTATTTTTTTTTTTTAATATTCAATTTTCAACATTGTGTAAGCATATAAGAAAAAAAATACTTGTCAAAAAATTTTTCAATTGAAGTTTTTTATAACAAAATTCTGTGTAAAAAATCGATTCTTTCGTTAGGTCTGTCAATTCTCGAATGTAAATTTTTTATAAGTTGAACGTAAACATATATTTTGCAATGATATAGCGCTCAATTTTTCGATCAACTAAAGAAAAAAGTCCAAGAAATTTCATTTTTTACAGTTTTATGCTTAAAAATTTTCACTTCCGAGATTAAGGTTGCTTTGTTGTTACGCTTCATGTACTTGTGATATTTTTTGGTATATATCGACCTAGGTTGTAGGTAAGGTCTATTATGTGTATTGTATAGGTACTTTATATTTCCTATGATTTTTTCTCCTGGTTTGTAGTTCGTTCTGTATTTTATTTATCGTGCAAGTTAATCGAATCAATTTTCAATAGATCGCGTTGCTTGCTTGTATTCGGTGTGTTTATTTTCCAATCTTAATTCGTTACTATGGTTTTTTCATTGTATAAGATTTGCCCTCAAACTATATAGCATTTGTGGATTTCAAAAGAAACATATGTATAACAGGTTTTTATAAGCTTCACTCAGGTTTTTAGTTACTGCAGGTACAAAAGAACAGATGAGAGAAGAGACTAACCATACAGTAACTTTACACGTTCATTTTTAGCCTGATTTTCTATGTCATACTATCAATGAAACCAGGCTATTACAGTCTATCGACGAACGGCGGATGAGGGAGGGAGGAGGATATCAAGCAAAATCCGTTTTACGGTCCTAAAAGCACATTAAGACAATTTTTAGCCATGTCAGATATTTATATTTATTTTTTTCCCCGCGAATGTTAAAATCATTTACTCCACTCGATACCGACTAAAAACATTCCAATTCGGTTAATCGGCTCAGTTTGGTGGCGGATTAGATATATTTGGGTCAAACTTCAATTTTGCCTCAATTTGGGGGAGGGGGTGCAGAGGGGTGAAAATACAAAAATTGACCCTTTTTATGCTAATTGATAGAAAATCAAATATTGTATAGCATATCCAAAAATCAACCTCCTAAGTCAATTAGGAGGACAGATATGGGAGTTTTCCCTCTTTTTAACCCTGAAAATAGGGCTGTTCCTCTCCCATCTCCCCACAAAATTGAGCTAGGAAAGTTGAAATTAAGCATGCACATTCAGTTCGGACCATAGATGTGCCTCTTGAAGGTTCCAACTTTTTAGCTCCATTACACCTGCTCAAACCCCCAAAAAAGTTGTGGTTTGATCACTCTTCCTTATTTTTGAAGTTTTTTGAATTTTTTTCCTTAAATAACTCCCCTCCAAATTGAACTAGGAACTTGAAATTGGGTATGTACATTTAGTAGGGACCCTAGATGTGCTTTTTGGAGGTCTTGACTTTTCAGCCCCATTTCACCTCTTCACAGCCATTAAGAAGTGGGTTTTTGGTTGCTTTTTCTCATTTTTAGAGTTTGTTCCTCGCATAACTCCCCTCCAAATCAGTCTAGGAAGTTGAAATTAGGTATGTGTACATTTAGTAGGGGCTAAAGCCCCAACTGAGCATGCTTAATTTCAACTTTCCTCGCTTGATTTTGTGGGGAGATGGGAGTGGAACAGCCCT
>FIZR01010526.1:0-24963 GCA_900060175.1 Ferrisia virgata | reverse complement strand
AAAATGTTTTGAATTGAAAGTAAGGAGCTTAAAGAGTCGCTTTGGATTAGGAAATTTTTATTGGTTATAATGTTCGGAGGAAAAAATAAAAATAATATCTGACGTGACTAAAAATTGTCTCAATGGCGTTCTACGACCCCTAAAACGGATTTTGTTGATATTCCCCCTCTTATCCGCCGTTGGTCGATAAACTGTAATAGGCTGGTTTTCATTGACAATATGATATAGAAAATCAGGCTAAAACAGATACCGATTTATTTATAAAGTTATTTTTCATACTTTAAATGACCAGTTCGAAGTTCTCGTATTATGCACTTGAGTATTGTTCGTGGTTTTGTTTTTTATTTCTACCTATTGTAATTTTTAATGTATTTTTTGTATGTGTTTCGCTGGTGGGGAGGGGGTGGTACATTTACCATTTTAGGCGGCAAAATTCTTTTAAAACAGCTCTGGAGCAATCGTTCGTTTCAAGTTTTCCTACCCTTCGAAAGGTTTTCTTCATCAGTTTTGGTATAATTTTTTCGAATAATAGTAATATCCAACCCTTTTGCATCGTAAATTCCTTAACAGCCCAATACGTTGTGTAAACTTCGAAGCGGTTTGAAGAGGAAGGAGTTAAGATAGACGCTGGCGTAAGCATATTATACGACATATTACAAGATTATGATGATACTACTGCTATCATAATAGTATATCGTATCATACGCGTATATACCATTGGTACCTCGCTCGGTGTGTATATTTATAAAAAAATGCATATGCATAAGACGGCGAACGAAATTCAAAGAACGGTTCAAAGGATCCCAAATACGCGGTTATTGTTTTGGAATATTAATTATTTCTAGACAATAGACGCTTCGCGGTATAGTGCCTCAGCATCCAAACCCCGCGAGCCAATCGCTAGACGTTGTATTGTATTTAGCGCCATGGCGTCCCTATTCTTGCACGCTTTTCAAGGACAGACTTCCTTCGGAGTGCTCAGAAGAAGAATCATAGATTACGTTCCGATGTTTATGATCCGCGTTATACACGCGCGAGCGATCGCGCGGAAACAAAGCTCGACAATTATAATTTTACCAGAATTCCTACCGGCTGTATTGGCTTGAAAAAAAAAAAAAAAATACATACATACATAAGCGTCGAGTACTGTACCAAATATCTTATTGCCTATAATATAATTCAATTATACAATGACTCCGTGTTGGGAGTCCTGCACCAGCCAGCGTCGTCGGTCGTCGGTCGTTCTTTTTAAAAATCGTGCATAGGTATATGGCGCTTGGAAAATTAAAAATAGCAATAAAAAAGGTCGCGTAAATTTGTATTTCGTTCCAAATAAATGTATTAAAGTTTTAAACATCATACGTACGTAACTTTTACATTTCAAGTACTAAACATATATTTTTAAATCATATATATGCAGTTTAAAGGTGGAGGGAAAAATGTACTCGATGTCAATAAAACACGTCATTTATGTACCTATGTTATTTACAAACAGCCAAAGTTCATTAAATCTAATCTTGTTCCATCTATAGCTAAATAATGATTTAATTATACTGTACAGTAAATTGTCAGAAAATAAGCGTTCTCAAATTATCACAATAAAATGAATTGCATCGCATTCGTAAAAAAAAAAAAAAGAAAGAGGGGGAGAGCGAGATGAAAGTAAACTAGATGAAAATATTATTTATTTATCAATCGGTGAATAAAGCCAAAAAAAAATTGATAATAAATTTTCTAAAAAAAAAATCTTAATAAAAAGTGAATCAAAAATATTGAAAGTCAAGTATTAAAAAAAAGTTGTAAAATTTTATGAACAGAATGTGGTGATGTCAATATTAATAAAACGAGTAAGTCAAAGGATATAAGGAGAGAAAGAACCGGGTACACGTTAAAAACTTTTACAGAACAGATAAACTTAAAATTGTAAAAATATACGAGAAAAAAGAAATGATTAAAACAAGGAATATACCTCATAAGGCAAAGTTGACCTGCAAACGTCCACATAATCCAAAGCTTTTCTTCTCGATACGTATTACACATCATGAATTATCCTGTTCGATTAATGTTAGGCATTTCGTTGATAATGGATTTTTCATTTTTTTTTTTTCAAATTAAACTCTTTACTTTGCTGAGGTTATTCCTCGTTTTGCAAATAACAATGAACAAAAAAAAAAAAAAAACTTATCATCTCGTCTATTAAAGAGAGTTAATTATAATTTACAATGAGAAAAAAATTAATAAAAAGTACACAAATAGTAACGAGACTAGGCAGAAGTTGCTTTCTGGCCTGTATACAACTATAAAATTGATATATTTTTTTTTTTTAGTTCTATAAAGCCAGTACGTTTTGATTTTTTTTTTTTTCATTCATTTAATAAATCCAAAAATCAATCGAAATCACAAATTTTGTATCAAGGGAGGGAAATATTATATCGTTACAATTTTTTTTTTTTTTTTTTTTTTTATTATAACGATAGTAAATAAGTTTGTTCGGGGGAGGCCGAAATGGTATTTGGTTGTTGCGTTTGATTGATTTGTTTAGTTCTGGATTTATTGCCATTTGTGCTGCTGTTACCATTTGTGGTGTTCTTTTTACGAACGTTTTTCGTATTCGGTAATTTGTGATCTTTCTTGTATTTCATCCGTCTATTTTGAAACCAAATTTTAATTTGCCTTTCGGACAAATCTAACGAATGAGCGATCTCTATTCTTCTTCGGCGAGTTAGATATTTGTTAAAATGGAATTCTTTTTCAAGCTCTAGGATTTGTGGACGAGTGTAGGCGGTTCTTTGCCGTTTTATTTCGACGCCAGCCGGATATAAGCCTTCAGCTGAAACATAAAAGCGGTATTTTTTTCACGTCAGTATGCAGTGTTTTTTAAGCTGGGAAGGGGGGGAAGGGGTCGATTTGGATATTGAATGTTTGACGAGTAGATTTCGATGATGTTGAAACTATTTCAAACGAATGATCGGTTTTCATAGTAAGAGATTTGTATCAAAATATTTCATTTTCATTTAATGCAAATGAAATACGTAGTTTTCAAATTCTATAATTTAATATTTATCGACATTGGCATCGTTCTGGCATTATTTAATCCTCAAAAGAAAGGGTTTTATTCAAGCCTCTTTCTTTTATTCGTCTTTTGTTTTTATACAAAAATAAAAACGAAACTAGCAAGTATGTGAAATTTTCTCTATAGAACTGCTCACGTAACAAATAACTCCAGATTGTGCGAAAAATTGGCTGAAAAAACTCTTGAAGAATGAATCAGTCAAATATGATGACGTAGTGTCCTTCTCCTTACTTCTATAGCTTTATCTATAAGTTCTGTACGACATTGGCAAGTTCATATTTTCCTCTTCCTCGTCACCTTTCTCATTCTCATAATCACGCCAGTATGAAACAATGTACGTAAATTGATCAAACTTGTAATTATATGGAAGAAAAAAAAAGTACTTTTATTGGACATGAAATTTTCAATTATAAAAAAAATAGAAATATCACTACAGGTGTGGTTTGAGGGTTTCAACTTTTTAGACCCATTGCTCCCGTTTACAGTCACGAAAATATACTTTTCTGGTAAGATTTTCTTGTTATTTGAGTTTGCTCCTCGCATAACTCCCCTCCAACTTGATTTAGGGGGTTGAAATTTGGTATACGGATTTAGTATGGGTCTTCGATATGCCTTTTGAGGGTTTCAGGTATTCACTTCAATATCTACCTGTACCCTTGGCACTGTTCAAGAAAAAGCATCTTACAATGGATTTTTGACGTTAAAATGTTCATTTCATAAAAATGTTGCCCTCATCGCGTCGCTCATACATTACAAGATGTACCGTTTAATTCATTTTTATAAATTCAGACCCGAAAAATGAAACCCCCCATATAGCTCTTCCTGGGTACGCCAATGCCTTATGAGTGAAAAAAAAATGTACAAATTTTTTAAAATTTTAATTAGCAATGAATAAATATTTTTAAATCGTAGGTTTAGTTTAGCACAATTGAAGTCTCTTAATACCATAAAAAATTAAAGTATCTTGACAAATCATAATTTTTCAAGTCGATGAAAATATGTTTTTAATTAAATTATGGTTAATTGATAATTTCAAATTTCACTCAGTTTTACTTTATCACTAATCAGTACCTTTTTTGCTTAAGAAACACAGTAATTGTCCAAGGAACGATTGTCGTTTTCTTTAAAAAAACAACCATAGTCCAGTACATTACTCTTTCAAATGTGATTTTTGCAGTTGTTTACGAAAGTTAAGTGATTGTTCCAATTAAATTTGTCCTTTTTTCAAGTTTTGAATATGATTAACACCCACCGAACGTAATTTTTGACCCTTTATTGAACAAAAAAACGTTATTTTGTTCACCCGAAAAATTTCATTTTTGAAACATGGTTGTTTTTTAAAGCAACCCTTCAAATGAAACGGACTAAAATAATTATCATCATTTTAGGAAAATTGATGAACAATTTTTTTTTTTCGTTATAATTTTCAATATTAAAATTTGACGATGGTTTTTTCTGTAAAAATTACTGATATATGTATTTTAACCATAGGCGGAGTTTAGTATTTGATTTGAGGGCAGGATGGTTAAGCCCCCAAGATGATGAACAAAAAAAATTGAATGAATATTTACCTTTGACCTGGGTATTTGAAATTTTTTTTTAAAGGGAGTGGGGAGTTGGAAGCTTAATTTTATAAAGGTTTATTTACGATAATTTTTTCATCCATTTTGGTGCACTCCTTCTTGTGGTTTTGGCCATTTGAAATTTTCAACTGTAAGAAAAAACCTGATAACGAAGTTCGACTTCTTTTTAAAAATATCCCAAAGACGTTTTTTAACGTTAATTTACCCAACATATTCACTTTTGGTGAACGCGGTTGCGTCAGGGCCGACAATCTCAAACAAACCGTACAGAAATGTTTAGTTTTAGCAGATCGTTTTTTCTCACTTTTTTCATTGATTTTTCAATCTTTTTGGTAAAAAAAAAAATGAATTTCGAAATTTCAAATAAAATTACTGCGAAAATGGTGTTTATTCGGGTATTTTGACTCGTTAAACACGAATCCGACATTAGTTTCTTCATTTGGTCTTTTTTCCCAGCATAAAACACTAAAAATTTGAAAAATCTGTACGGGTTTTTGAGGATTTTCGACCGTTGCGCAACCGAGTGTGTCAAAAATGAATACATGAGATAAATTTACGTTAAAAAACAAGTTTTTGGGATATTTTCAAGAAGTAGTCTAATTTCGCTATCCGTTTTTTTTTTTACAGTTGAATATTTCAAATGGCCAAAACCACGATAAGGAGTGCTTCAAAATTGATGAAAAAATTATCGTAAATACTTCCCTATGAAATATAACTTTGTGCCACAGAACAGAAAATTTCATTCGCTTCGGTTGAAATTAAAAATTATTTAAAATAATGCAATAAAATGACTATAATTCCAAAAGGGAAGAGTGGGAGGGGGAGGTCAAAACTTTTTCCAGAATTTTTTTACACTAAGGTACAGCATCGGGTGGGGGGGGAGGGATTATATCGAAAATCAGGGCTGAGGCCGATACCCTTTCAATATTTTCATAATGTTCTGAACATTTTTTTGAAAATTCACTCGGTTTCAAAAAATTTTCAGTCAATTGTTAGATATTTATCATACACAGAAAAACTTTCTGGGGAAAAACTTTCTGGGGAGAGGTTCCCTTACTTTTGAATCCACCTATCATTTTTAATCTCATCTTCACCATATTTACCATAAATATTATAACTTCCCTCCATTGCGCCTGGTCTTCCGCATATAAATAAATGATGTGAATATATATTGAATGAAAGAAAAATTGTGGTAAAGTTGCAATAATTCCGTATTCGTAATTGTAAAACGTAACTATGTAAATAGAACGAAAAGGTTCAGAATTTGTTGCGAATGATTGAAAAATGAAACGAAAAATAATTTCAACAAAATTATCTAATTCATGCTTGAAAACTTTTACATGTGTTTTCATTCTTTTATTTTGCTTCGTTATTCAATGGGCCAAGTTTCATGTTCGAACGTTGTGGCAATTTTATTTCAACTTTGAATATCTACAATATGCTGGTATTTGCAAGCATTTGCTTGAATGCCCTACAGTACCTAACCTATTATATGCATGAAACGTGTTATTTCATAAAAATAGTACCATTTTAATTCATATTACGCACTACGTATTCAACATTTTGTAGTTGCAGAGAATGACAGAAAGTAGAAAACAATTTGTAAAGATATACTGTGCCTTATCAACTTCAACCCTCGTTCGTTTATCTGTAAACCTTTTGACTGTATAACTTTGAACAGATGATCTTAATGATCTTTTATCGAAAAAATTTTCACTTTAGTCTATAACCATGGAATTTTATCCTCATGCACGAAATAAACGCTATCCCATGTTCAACTTAATTCATACACTGCAATCGCTCTCATAAACAAGAAAGAAAAAAGCAAGAATTAATGGCTGTTGACTTCTGAACTAGTAATTCAATTTATGGGCTGATGTGTGTAGTCCCTTAGTAGTAGACTGCTTGTATTGTCTACGTTTTTTTTCTTTTTTTTTGTAATCTGCTCGTAGATCTAGGCGAAAAAAAAGGAGATGGGCTTTTTTCTGTTCATCACCGCAACATAAACCGAGCTACCAAATGTTTTGATGTACAAGAAGACCACATTCGGTGGATTGTTTTCTACCCACACAGACATACTCGTGAACACACCCGCTGATAATGTATTCTTTATTATTTTACTGTAAAGACTTCCTATATGTATACCTCTAGACCTACCTATAAACTCGGGAGAAGTGAAAAAAAAAAAAAACGAACTGGTTTAGGTTTTTTTTTTTTTTTTCTTTCTTTGTAATTTTAGTATAACTTAAACACCTAGGTATAGTATGTGGAACTGTTTCAGCGACGTGTGCACTATAATAATAATAATATACGATATGAAGATTGGCACGACTTTGCTCGTGTTGAAAAAAAGAAAAAGCGAAAAAAAAAAGAATACAGCAGGAAATAAACGGAATGAACGATTTGTTTGGGAAAATACCATACATACATCATACGTGTATATATGTATGCTCGTACTGTATATGATAAGCCCATTCGTATAATATGGGAATATAATGGGAAGAGTCGTAGTCGGTACCTATTGCATGGCCTATGCCTATAGTACCCATAGATATAACTATAAGCATAAGCCATATAGTGAAATAACATGATATATTCGAAGCAATTTATATAAACTACACGCATGTGAGGTTTTGTGAAGGAAAGCCACCTAGGTAGGAGAGCTGTGTTAAGATTAATATCTGATACTCGACTAGCAACGTACTTGAGCATTGTTACGTTAATGGACGGTAATTTAACAAACTTCAGTTTATTTGACTTTAATGCTCGCGGATTCGCGTTGCTACTCATCAATATCGTATAAATAAAAATACCCTTGTAACGTCGCACCGCACGTTTCGCTTTGTACCCTGGCCTTTTTTTTTTTTTTTTTTTTTTTTTTTTTTTTTTTTTTTCGTTTTTCAAATTAACTATCTTTTCTTCGATTCACGTCTATATGGTATCTATTTACGTGTACAAATTCCCCGACACGAGTGTATCTGTATACCTACCTAGGTTATTATGAGCCTGAATCTATCTCTATCCATCTCCCTCACTCTCTCTCACTCTCTCTCTCTTTATCATATAGTGTAGCCAAACAATCGGTTATTTTTCATAATTTGTGTCCTCTTTACACCTGATTTCTTATATTGGATGGCTTTTTAATGAGGTAGAGCCTATCGATAAGTTCGATAGACCTACATATACGCGAAACCTGCGAACATATGTTTATGAGGAGGGTATTTTTCAATACTTCGTCGAACCATTCGGTTTAGGTATATTTATCATTTCGTTATCTGCTGCCCTTTTTAACCGTGCGTAGACGTGTATGTAATACTTGTGCATGGTTTTACGAGGAGTATCGTATGTGCAATGCGATAGGTATCGTGGACTTTTACACCATCTCTTATCAGATGTACATATTTTATCTTCGACTGGGTATTATTATACCAAACCGATAAAAGGATTTGGCATCGCTTCGGTTGTACAATTAACGCTTGTAAACTGTTTAGAATGTGAATTTGTTGTGCAGCAACAACAGAATGGTACCAACACGAGCCACATTTTCGCTGTTGTTCGTGCAGAATATTGAACTCTTGGTTTACTGCGTAGCCAGTGGTCTCGGTTTTCTTTTTTGTCTCCTTTGCGGAAGTAGTATCGATTATCTTTAGCACAATAGAATTTTTCGTTTGAAAGAGCAAGAAGAAAAAAAAATCAACTTTTAAGCCTATACACGTACAAGGTTTGGTTGTTTGCTAAATACGAGTAGGTCTAGGTACGTATGTGTGTGTACGTGTAGAGTCGACCAGTTTCCCAAAATAAAGGGAAAATAACCTACGTCCGAGTATGTTTAAATGATTCTCGGAATATTTGTTTTTTTTTTACCTGTATTAGGTATTATAATATAAAGTAGCTCTTTTGAGTATGCTGAAAAGGTTCAGGGAGAGAAAAAAAAACCCACGGCGAAATAAATCATAACTGTACAACATGAACGAGCAGTTAAAGTAAGTAGTCTAGAATGAGTTCTAAGAAGCCTTTTGTATGAGTAGATGTTCAATTGTGTGTGGTAAGTCTGAGTGTGTAGTCAAAGGTATGCTATTGACATTCAGCTAATGTAGCAGACATCGTGTATGGGAGATGTGAAAAAAAAGTATGCATATTTAGACTGCGTAGTTGACGAGAAGGTGGTGGTTAGGAAAAAATCGTGTTGAAATGTGGAAGGATTTGTTCTCGCGATGGCTTTTGGGAAAAGTTTTTTTCACAATGGATTGCTAATAATGTTATCTACTGCGAAATTCAGATTGTCTCTGGATTAGTGATGGAGTGGTCTACGTTGAATGAATATAATTATTTTTTATTCACTTAGAAGGGTAATTTGTACCAATGTCATTTTTTGTAATGACCTCCTTTTCTTTGTAGTCGGGGACTTGAGATGTACGAGGATAAAGGGTACTTGACTGGTACCTACCTACCTGAGGTTAAAGTAGGCAGTTTAGGTTTATCCTCAGATTTTGGAAATTATCACAGAACGTTGTTCAGGGCCCCGTAAAATTTTCCAGCACAAGAACTACCACCACCTGCTCCTCCAATCTGTCCTCTTTGCTATAGTAAACATTTCATATTTTCTGGTGAAATAATCCTCGTAAAGATGTTTTTATGCTAAAGAATTGGAACCGATTATAATGTTAGAGAAAAAGGAAAGTCCGTATACCACAATTTTTTCAGAATTTTCTGGTCAATAGGTTAGGGAATATGAACAAAAAAAAAATGTAAACCTCAATTACGCAGAAGCTATAGCTCGTAGAATTTTTTTTTTTGGTAAAATGTATCTACAAACTCTTCGAATAGAAAACTAACCTAAAATTCGTGTTCAGCGGGTCAAATTTCGCCAATATAGATACTTTATACGATAATTTTTCGTGAATTTTAGATTTTCGATTTTTTGCTTCAATACCCAAATGCCAACAGGAAATGAATTGAAAAAAAAAACTTAAAAAATTCAAAATTCACGTACAATTGTCGTATAAAAGTTGTAGATAGGGGTAATTTAACCTGCTGAACACGAATTTGAGGTTAATTTTTTTATGTGAGTAGTTTGTAGGGTAACTATGAATACATTTCATGTTTGTGTTATTTCAGTTTTTCTGGTTTTTAATAATTCACAAAACACCTATAAATAAACATACACGATCAAAAATTGGGATTTGGAGGTTTTCTGATGTGCTCTTTTTATTTACGGCGGTTTCGTTAAGTTCTAAACCCATTTTGGTAAAAAAAAATTCAAAATATTTGTTTTCTGTTTTTTTTTTTGCAATTTTTGCTATGACCCCCTCCTCCCCTCCGATGCGAAAATAAGTATTCTGGGAGTAAGTATTTACGAATACTTACGTCTTAGAAAAAAAAATCATATGCCTTTTTTAGTTTATGGGTAATAAGGGTTTAAAATTTTCTTTTGTTCATTGCTTCCCACATACGGACTGAAAATCTCTTTCTAAATTTTGGTATATAGCCCTCGCCTACCCCTGCACATTGCGGTTCTTTTCAGTTCTATAGCATAAGCACACTTTTTATGTCGATATTTTAATTAGAAGTATGTTTTTTTTCACTACAATGATTGAGAAGAATGGGGTGGAGAGTGGTTTTTGACCTCAAAAATTTTCTTCGGGGACTTCCAACAATGTTTCATGATAATTTTTAAAACCTGAAGACAGGACCAAATCACCCATCTTGACCATACGCGGGAACTAGGTGCCTTTCCAGTCGTCACTTGAGTATTTTCGAATTGGTAGAAATTTTTCAGCTATTTCCAATTAAATGAAAAATCAATGCTGGAAAATCTGATTATTCGATTACCTTTAAAATTTTATTTTGAAAAATGAAAATTAGCTGAAATAATTATTCTACATTTATTGCTAAATGAAGGGAAGTGTGAAGTGGTTACTATAAACTTGAGCCTAGTTCCTACCTAGGATAGATAAAATGATTGCAATACACTGTTTAATTTATTTGCAGCTATCTGGGGGACATTTTCTTGTTTTCATGTTTTTATAGGATAAATTTTATTCAAATAAAATATTAAAAAAGTCTCTTTCTAAGCACAAGTTTTTTTTTGAAAAATTTGTCCAATTAATTTTTGGAGCTTGAAATTGGCCTAAATTTTTAAATTTTTTGAATCGTGCCCTCAACATATTTTAACTTGTTCAAATTATTTGTCTCCCCCCCTTCCAAAAATTAGGCCTTATGATAGGCCTGTAGTAGGATTTCAGGTAGTGAAAAATTGATCTGTTGGCACCGATAATTTAATTTGAACAAAAATAAGGCCTTAAGATCCTATTTGTGGTTATGTTAGCTATTCAGTGCTCTCCTGTGAAGACTGCATAGCAATCTAACATCCTAAACGAGATATTCAAAAGTGTTTTGAACGATTTGAACAGCTTTGGCTGAATTATGATTAATTTTTCTTCGATAAAAGGTCATCAAAACGTCTCTCATGATTTGGAAAAATTAAAAATGTAACTCACCACGTAGATGTTAATTCGATCTAAGCGTATTTAAACGTAAATAATAAAAAATATTGACTCGAAAAAAAAATATTAGCGTGTTTGATGCATATCTAAAGACGTCTGTGCTGAAAAATACCCACCTCTCTCAATCTACAATTATTAGGTAATTTAAAAATGAAGCCCGATGGATATTTTTTCGATCATACCTTGTAATTTTGAAGTACATACTTATGTAGATTGAGCTTCGAAAAGTCTCAAGAATGGGGCGGTTTTGTAGAAAACTGAATCTGAAAGGAGTGAAATTAACAAAGTGAGGGGGAAGGGGGTTAGAAATCAAATAATTTATTGGAAGTATATACTAAGTTCAGAAAGCTGTACAAATTTCCGATATCTCCAGTCAGACTCAGATATAAATTTATAAAATAAATCAAAAGAGAAATTTTCAAGCGACGAGAATTAGAATAATTTTTTCTCATGTTTCAATTAAGTGAGTTGGGTCTAGAATTAAAAATTTTATTTTTGTCGATTTTAAAATTGAAAAAATACAAGTTGCTTTGATTTTTTCAACTAGAAAATTAATGGAAATTAATTTTGTATGGATTCGGAATCGATTTTTCTAAAATATCAAGATGTTGTTGAAAACTTGAAAAGTGTTTGTAATTGAATTTTTGAATGATCATTATTTATGTGTAATGATCTTGTTGACATTGTGTAGACTTCGAAGTTTCATTAAATAAAACTGTCATGCAAGTGTACACATTAATAGGATGTTGACTGTAATAGTACGTACTAAGTATATCGACCAGAGGACTTGGCTAATACATTATAATTATATGTACTTGGCTGGTGAATATTTGTTCTTTGAATTTAGGCGTGCTGGTAATATTAAAAAGAGATTATGAGCTATTTCCCGTGCTTTGACATGTTTCCCCATTGAGCTGTATTTTTCAAGTTTCTCATTCGTAGGTTAAACTATTCACAAATAATTTCATTTTCGACGACGACGCGACGAAAAAAAAAATACCCAATTGTGCATTTTATATTTTCACACGAAAGACGACGTGACGTTACAATATAAATGAATTATTTCTAAAAACAAACGACAAGAACCACCCAAAAAAAAAAAGAGGATATTCTCTGAAAGTGAGACAAGCTCTCGTATCAATTTCAGGTACCTAGCTACTAATTGGAAGTTCAAAATATGCAAATGTCTTGGAATTCCACCGATGCTTCTGTTTAAAGTATTCACGCTCGAATTCATTTTTTTCTTCCTGTTTATTAATAAGGGTATGGTGTAATGTATTTGTAACATGCTGTAAGTCTGGGTACCCATGTGTGTTCTCATTCAGGCGCCAATAAGTTGTAGGAAAATTGCCAACATTGAAATCAAACAACCTTCAACAAAATATATATTGGTCAAATGCGAATACCTATTCTATCGGATTTTCTCATACGAGCTCGATTCGACGAAATATTAAATGGCACTTGTCTCCTCGAGTCTTTACCTTTATGTATGTATGTACATGTATATAGTTTTTTTTTACACCTTTGAATATGACTAAATTCGAATACTTTGTTTTACTCGAACTAAAATATCTGTTAGTTTCTGAGAAGACTACCCCCGAAGTATCATACGATGCGTATACGTCAACGACACGTCGCAATGATACGAGCCAGAATAACGTTTTTATAGTTTTCAAACAACGTCGTAGTTAGACGAATAGACTCCTGTCGACTTTCAGGTTCTTATCGTGCATTGTAGATGTACATCTATCTACTTAAGAGTGTACGTCTACATACAGATATGTATGATTATCATTTGAAGGCAAAACGAGCTGGGCTCAATATCAAGTATTTATAAGATATGGATAGATATTGTTCCAGAGTGTTAAAGAGCCCTATGAATATTGTATATGATGTAATGGTTTACTACACGTTCATGGGTATACGTATAAGCATTGTATTGTAATCTTGGTGCATAATACGAATGTACACATACATATACTGCCCTTTTATATGAGAGAATGATTTGGTATTGCCGTTTCGTCTGAGAAGAATGCAAATGAAATTTTAATACCAAGTATACAGTTTCCGTTACGCAATTATAAAAATTTTACGAATTTCGTATCATGAAAATGTTTTGAAATGGCTAGATCGAATCATTCGTAATGGTTATGAGCAGTGTCGCCATTTTGGCATAATTACGCTACATCTGGCATAATTTAAAATTTACTTGGAATCGATGTACATAAATCAGAAAATCACGATGTCAGATGGATTTTGCCAAATTTTGCATCGTAAAAAATCTGGTATAATTATGCCAAAATATGACAACAGTGGTCATAAGTTCTGATATAAACTTTTTTTTATGCCAGAAAGTTGAGATTTTCGAAGTAAGTCCGAATGTATTCACAGAATTCGAGATTTATCATTTATACAAGACGATATGTGAAGTGTGTGAGGGGGGTAGAGGGAAGAGAGGTGATTTTGCTAATGAAATTCTTTGAAGTCATAGGATGATCATGATTATTTAGGGAGAGATATGGCTGGTTCAAGCCTATAACGATATTTTCAGCTTTTTACTTCAATGATCTGTTTTTGATGTTGGCCTCTTTGTTGAAATAAATCGAAATTTCTACGATTGAATCAAAATTTGGAAATACCTACTAAAAATTTTATCCATGATTTCATTTCAAATCCATACAAAAAATACTCAACAAAAAAGGTTTAATCAATGTTTGCGTAGATTAGAAGTAAAACTTTTTAACTGCTTGATAACCCTCCCCTCTTCCCCCGCAAGAAATATTTAAAAAAATAATGTTTTTAAATAAAATTCGTGTATTCCTCTGAAAACGTTACGAAACATTCTTAATCTCGTCTTCTTCGTCGTATTATTATTATTTATGACACCGAATTCAAAATCAGTATTGAGATTCACGAGGTCATTTGTGTGGCTCGGATCAAATCTCGGATCATCGAGCAAAAAACTATCCGGATCACAGAAACGGATCATTTCGCAAAAATATGATTCGAATCACGGATCATGGATCACACTTCCAGAACTGATCCGAACTCGGATCAATTTTTACGGATATTTTTTTTTTTTTAAATAATCCGGATCACAAAAATTCGAATTTTCGGATAATTTTTTTCAAAACGCAGGCTGCAGTAATTTCCTGATCCACGAGATTTTTTAGCCTTAAACAATAACCACATCGTCGTGATCTAATCCTGCAGCACAAGCTAAACTTTGAAAAATTGATCCGGGAAAGTCATGATTTCAGGAAAATGAATCGGATCAAATCACAGATCATACGAAAAATTGTATCCGAATCACATATCGCGGATCATTTTAAAAAAGGACGATCCAGAATGATCCGAATCACGGATCAAATCACAATTTTTTGATCCGAATCGTGATCCGGATTTTCCCAACCTTGTTCAAAACTGATTGGTTCAAAAAAATAGGTATTTATATTTATTAAAAGGCTTTTAAGATTTTTTATTAAAAAAATCCTTGAAAAATGGAAATAATTTTCGGCTTGAAATATTTTTTTTGTGACTTTTGTCATCAATTTTTATGAAAATTTGTCTTTGTTGCTAGTTTTTTCTACTAAGAATTTCATGCTGTAGGAAAATTCGGCCCAAAAAATCGATACTTTTCGATAATTTGTCCCAAATTTCATAAACTTCTTGAGGGAGTCTCACGTTTTCCCAGTCGCATATAGACTACTTCTGGTCAGGCTCGTGCGCAACGAAGGTGAGAAAGGGGGGAGGGGTTGAAACATCCATGGCCAAAAAAATTTGAATTTTTATAGAATATAGAACTATCAAGTCCGAAAAATTGTGAACATCACTGAAATATCTTCAAAGATGCAGTTTCAGATTGTTAAAAATATCTTTTTTCATCTAAAATTTTCGTCTTCACTTCGCTCAGGCATAACTTACGTATTTTTAACAAAAACTTCGAATTTTAACATAGCTCAAAGTTAGCCTATTCAAGTACACTCTCCCCCGTCTTTCCGTGGGAACAATTCTGTTGTAGGGCCTGGTTGTGGTATTATAAGTATTATGTCGTGTGGGATGGATAAGCATCAATTTGGAGGACTGGAAAATTTTATTCATTTCAGTCAACAGAATTTTATGTTGAGTGAACAATGATAAGGTCTAAAGCCTCCATAAAGCTTTTTTGTTGATAAAAGGGACGTAATGCGAGGAAAAAATCCTTTTAAATCGAGTGATTTGGAAGTACATGCCATGAATATAATTTTAAACAAATGATGGCCTATGGATTTTTAAATTTTTATAAAAGAATTGTTATTTCATGCCAAATATTAGAATTTTCAACAGTCTTATTACATTTTGAAAGGAAATTATCATGTTGGCTGTTTTTTCGGATTCCCTCTCAAAGCGTTTATTTTGGGTGTAAATGGACCCCCAAAAAATTTCGGCAAAATTTTGTGCTCCTAGCTCAAAGAAAAGCAGAAAAAACGATGTTTTTCATTATTTTTAAACTTTAAACATGGCGTGTAGGACTTTGGACCCAAAACTGAAATAATACAATTTGAGTTTCTGTATCACCCTGCATCATTAGAATCTGGATTTAAGACCACTGAATAGCACTAACCAAGTGGTTGAAAAGTTGCAAATGCCAAAAATCGAAATTTTTCATTCTTCAGAAAAACACAACAGAATGCCCTTTCACCTCAAATACGCGTACAAAAAATTTTTTAGCCTAGAAAAAATCATTTCATATTGACATTGCCTAAAAAGTTTTGTATTACGGGGCAAACAAATGAAAGATGGATTTTTTAGTGATAAAATCGAAAATTTCGTGATAATTATTGAAAAATTACATCTATTGAGATTTTCAACTTTTCAATTCTCTGGTTGGTGGTATTAAGTGGTTTCAGATCGAGATGCTAATGATCCTGGAGGATGGAGAATAGGACCCATAATTCCACCCCATTTGAGGTAAAGATAGAAAATTTTGTATGGTGGGTTTTCAACTCAAAACCACAACCACCTACCTGCTTTTGGTCTAAATTCGAGATACGTTCGTTTTTCAATCTAGTTTATAACTTTGGAGTGAATTTCGACTCGAGTTGATGTTATTTTTTCGGGGCCTATTTGAATCGAAAAAGAATTCTTTGAAGGGGGGTTTCAACAAAAATGCTCATATCGAAAAATATGTAAGTGGCATCCTACTCTCAATGATTTTTAGTAGAAATATTATGAAAAAAGGTCAAAGGTAAATTTTCATACAGTATCATTTTTTCTATCCAAAAGGATCTTTTTAGCCTGATTTTCTACGTCATATTGTCAATGAAAACCAGGCTATTACGGCGATTCAGGCCGGAGGAGGAATATCAATAAAATCCGTTTTGGAGTCTTAGAAAAACAATTCGACCATTTTTAGGCATGTCGAATATTTTATTTTTTTAATTTTCTCTCCGAAACTAAAAATTATTTGCTCAGCTCGATACTGACCAGAATCGATCAAATTTGTGAAATAAGCTTAAATTGGCGAAGGATTTGATATTCTGGAGTGGAGTTGACCTGTGACCAAAATTCAGTGATAGCCAAATTTTGGGTGAGGGGGTGCTGAAGGTCTAAAATCGCAAAAATTCTTTCTTTTTGAGCCAATCGATAGACGATCCTAAGTTGTGTAACATATCCAAAAATCACCCCCCTCCTCGGGTCAATTAGAAAGCGAGGTGTGAGGTTTATTCGTGTTTTTGATCTTGAAAAAGGGCTGTTCCTCCCCTATCACGTTTCAAAAATTAAGCTAAGAAGTTCCAAATTTTGTGTGTACTTTAGATATGCCTTTTGGGGATTGCGACTTTTCAGACCCATTACACTCCTCCCCCCCCCCCTCTTCATAGCTTCGAAAATGTAGTTTTTTGGTAGGTTTTCCTTATATATTTTGAGTTTGTTTCTTGCATATAACTCTTCTCCAAAGTGAGCTTGGAAGTCAACATTTGGTATGTAAATTTAGTATAGGTCCTGGATGTACCTTTTGAGGCTTTCGACTTTACAGCCTCATTGCACCCCTCCCCCCTTCTCACCTTGAAAAAGTGGTTTTTTGATGGGGTTTTCTTAGTGCGAACAGCCCTAGCGAATCGAGGCAGCGAGCTGTTATTTTATTTACTTCTTGAAAAAATCATTAAATGGTTCAGTTGTTTGATATGAATGATGATTTCGCTTGCAAATATTCAACTGATAGGAAATGGGGATTTAGGTGGGTAATTCTTAACTTATAAAAACTCATATCGGTTCTTATCAATTTTTCCAAGTATTCCAGATTGTAATAAATATTACACGAAGAAGGCAAAAAAAGTGAAGCTAATAAGACTTATTACAATGATACCAAAATCTTAATGAATTTCTGGATACCTATTACATCCTTGAATATTTTGATGATAATTGGTAATTTTTGGTACTTGTAATAGATACACGTTGATAAATCGAAAGCAATGAATAATCATCGTATCGTATTTCGTACATGTAATTATCGTCAATCATATGTACGCAGATGGAAAATCTAGGCAAATTGTCGCCTTACTTCTTGTGCTCTATGCTGTTTACGAAAGGAAACTCGACTTTGTATCTTTTGTTTATAAACGCATCGATAGATAATACTATGGCATGAGGCCCGTATTACGTATTTATAATAAGAAATAGATACGGTCACAGTGCTCGCATCGAAAATAAGTACCCAGATGCGTTATTTTCTGTACCTATAGGCCGTAATAATGAAATTCGTCGCCATTACCGCAACCAGCGTACACGAAGTTATTTATAATACGCGAAGCATTACTTACCGTATCCGGCCACGTGGACTTTCTTCATCCAAGGGTAAATAACTTTTTCCGGAGAATCGGTTCTATCGCCGAGTCCGGGAGATCCGTCATGATCTGTTAATCCGCTATGACTATAATCGTCGTCGTCCAAATCGTCGGCTTCCGATTCGGCGGAGCCGTCCGCCGAATGCGAATGTATCTCCGGCGGACTTTTCATTTGGCACGGAGACACCGACGGCGGCACGGCCTCGTTCGGCGGTAGATTCATGCATTGCGGCGGCGGCGGCTGCTGCTGCGGCTGTTGCGGTTGCGGCTGCAACGGTTGTTGTTGATTTTGAGCGGCTTCCGGCGGTATACTGTGCAGACCTACGTGCAGCTCGTGTAAGTCTTGCGAGGTATGATGCGATGGCGGAGGTAACTGGTACGGATTGTTAGGCGGCGGAGGCCCGTAATTGCTGTAATTTATCGACGTTTGATGGGACGGCGGGACGGTATGCGGCGTGTGATTCATATGCGTGTACGGATTCTCTGCTAGATTTGGCGTTTGTCTGAAATATCCGTCGTATTGGTGGTGATGCGGCTGGTGGTGGTGATTGTTGAAGAAATCCGGCGTCACGTAGCTGTTCTGGTTGTATTCTTCGGCCGGCGGAAAAGTCGGATCTACCATCATACCCTGGTTATGCATCAGCGAACCGTGATGATGATGGTAGGTCGGAGCGCAATTAACCAAAAACGAACTCATTTTTATACGATTACCAAACGCATAGATACGAACGAATTACGCTGGGGAGGGGGAGGGGGGAGGTATACGAAATATTTATATACAAAGAACCGATTTTTATTTATTTTTATTTTATTGTAATTCGATAATTCGCAGTGTTGGCCGAAATAACGTGAATTAAATTCGCGATCGACAAATATAATACAGATATTGTATACCAAACTCGCAAGATTTGCGATCGACAGAAAAAACAATTATCAAAAAAAAACTCAGTACGAACGAACTGATAATAATCAAAACATTATCGCGAAATTATACGCTGGCCGTATACTTCACCATATCGGTACACACACGACAACCCCTAACTCGCGAATTAACATTTTGAACCACCTCTAAAGGTTTCGCTCTACACTACTGTTTACTCGTCGACAAGATATTCTCGATGGCGATGTTGAAAACCAACACCAGCGCGAACCGCCCAGCCTTCGATGAATATAAGTCACGTGAACGTTGTATCCACCAATAGCGTTGGCCATATCGACTCGCCTACGTTTGTACGTTATATTACCATTCACCCTCTCCAACGTATCCGAACTGTACTGTTTCTACACCAACGTCAACGTCATATTCCCACTCTCTTTCGTTGCTGCACACATGCTGTGTGATTTTACACGTTTGAAATTCTGTAGGGGAACTTTTATACTCTAAGTTGATGAAAGCTTTTCCAATTTTTTAAATTGCTAAAGTTTACAAATTTCGAACGTCTCGTGTACTATACGTATAACCTCTACCAGTACCTACCTACTCGTAAGTTGGGAGTCGAGCAGTATACGTCAAAGAAGCAGGATTTTTTTTTTATTTCACTCTTATTCTTTCTAACGCCTTTGCAAAAGCGAAACGAACGATTGATATGGTTGGCGTGTGATGTGAAAGTCTCTGAAAGGGATGAAGTATTGCGCGGTTTTTTTTTCCAGCTACGATGAGCAGGAGGGGGAGAAGGAGGAGGATGATGACGAGGATGAGCGACGGATGTCAATATTTACGTATTATAATATAAGGCGAGGTGAGATTTTCTCGTCGTGCTGGGTACGAATTTATTTCATAAGAGCCTATAGGGGGTTAATGTGGATGAGTGGATTTTTGATTCTAACAAGGGAAGTACCCCAAATGCTACACGCCTAATGAAGAACAATTCTTACAGCTGTGTAGAGTATTCAAAATTATTCCCACAACCAAAATTTCAGCCTCTAAGATACATTTTGTGAGAGTTATTGGGGAGGGAGGGTGGAATAGTGGAAAATTATTGGAAATTGAAATAACTCGAGTGTTCATACCGCGCTTAGGGGCTAATTTTTTCACCAATTACTACACTCTATATGGGCCATCCAGGGGTGGGGTAGTCGCTTGGATCCGCATATATATTTTTAGCCATCCAAAATGCATTGAGAAAAATAGAAAAATTGAAATAACTCGAGTTCATACCTCACTTAATATTCAATTATCTCAAAAACGGGGGGATTTGCTGATTTTCTCGATGCAATGGAAAATATACAAGGTCTGCGAATCCAAATGATACTTTCAAGGTTTCGAAATTATAAACATCAAAGATCGATCTTTTGATTCATAATACGAAGAATTCGCTTCAAAGAAACCTAAACTGAAAATATTTAACCCATGGGGGGGGGGGGGTAGTCGCTCGGATCCGCATGTAACACCTCCTAGGTGTATTTTTGACCATGTCTTTTTCTATTTTTTTAGTTACATTTTAGATGATCAAAAATACACGCGGATCCGACAGACTACCCCACCCCCCTTGGGTGGCCCATATCGAGAGTAGTAGGTGGTGAAAAAATTAGCCCCTAAGTGAGGTACGAACTCGAGTTATTTCACTTTTTCATTAATTTCGCAATGTTATTCATCAATTTTTTTTGATATGCCACCCCTCATAACTCCCCCTCCCCTCAATGGATCTTAGGGGCTGAAATTTTGGTTGTAGGGGTAATTTTGAATGCTCTACACAGCTGTGAAAAAAATTTTTCATTTGGCGTGTAACACTTGGGATACTTCTCTTGTAAGGAAAATGTTCCATTATGATGAAATTATCAATTCAAATATACGAGAACTGAAGAAGTGATAAGAATTGAATTTTGAGAAAAAAATGAAAAAAGGTCAAATTTTCGTGAATTACCCATTTAAAATATTTTCAGTTCAGGTTTCTTTGAAGCGAATTCCTTCGTTTTATATAGGTATCTACTTACCTATACGTATAACGAATCAAAAGATCGATCTTTGATATTTATAATTTTGAAGCCTTGAAAGGATTTTTTCAATATTTTAGGAAAATTTTCCACTTTGTTGCCATTTTTTTTGTGATTTTTGATGGATTTTTTGTACTTACCTATGTTTTTTTTTGAATATTTTTGCTCGTGTTTCGAGGAAAAGTTTTGTATTTTTTGGCCTTTTTTCTAAATTTTTGCTTAGTTTTCTGCATTTTAATGCATTTTTGCCAATTTTTTGACCCGTTTAAAGCAATTTTTCAAATATTTTAGTAAATTTTCATGTTTTTAAAAATGTTTTCATAAATTTTTGGCGAATTTTTCCATATTTTCGAAGAGTTTTGTATTTTTTATTGTTTTAAATAATTGTTTACGGGGTTATCTCAGGTTTTTGGTAAATTTTGTTTGATTTTACACAATTTTGTCATGATTTTCTCTCAGTTTTTAACAGTTTTTCACTATTATTACGTAAATTTTCATAATTTGTAAAGTTTTTTCGAATTTTTGGTGAATTTTTTCACTTTTTTGAGAATTTTTGCCGATTTTTTTTTCTCTTAGTTTTCACGAGTATTTTGCAGTTTTGTTTGGTAAGTTTCCACATTTTTTTCAAAACTTCGATTGTGATTTTAGGTACATTTCCTCGTGCTTTGAGACTTTTTGCCAAATTTTTTAAATTCCATTTTAACAATTTTTCACAATTTTTTCCAAGTTTTTGGTACGTTATGTGAGTTGTTACGCGATTTTGTCAAATTTTTCGTCCAGTTTTCAACTTTTTTTCATATTTTTTCGTATTTTTCCAAGTTTTTGTCAATTTTTAAATTTGTTGTCAACAATTTTTCACAATTTTTTCTCATGTTTTGGTGAATTTTGTTTGTTTCTATGGAATTTTGTCATTTTTAAACTCAAATTGTAACTTTTTTATTATTTTTCAATTGATTTTCATATTTTTCTGAATTTTTTTTGTGATTTTAAATAACTTTTTGCACTTTCACACACATTTTTATCAATTTTTCCAACGAATTTTTAGCAATTTATCATGATTTTTTTGTTATATTTTAGGCAGTTTTTCGTATTTTACGTTACTTTTTCGTGAATTTTGATAAATTTTCTTTATTTTTGCATATGTTTGTCAATTTTTTTGCCAAATTTTCAACATTTTTTTTCAAATTCTTCTCATTATTTAGATAAATTTTCAAATCTTTCCTTACTTTCTGGATTAATTTTTGATGCAATTTCTCTTGTTTTTAACTTTTGTATTTTATATTAAATTTTTGGTATAAATGTCTCATAAAAAAAATTAAAAAATTAAAATTTAAAAAATGAAGAAATAAAAAAAAATTAAAAACTAAAAAACTAATTAATTAAAAAAATCAAAAAATAACAAAAATTAGAAAACTCGCAATAAAAGATGATTATGGATGATTTTTGCATTTCATGTTAAATTGTTGACATGGATATGTTATTTATCCATGATCTAAAATTTTTCCCTAAAAGGGATAAGTACCTAAATTTTTTTCTTGAATTTTGTTAAATTATCTGCCCTTTTACGTATTTTTGTCATGTTTTTTTCCTTTTTAAAAGTTTTTCTCTGTTGTTTCAAATAATTTCAAATAATTTCTTGAAACAATTCTGATGTATTTTTCACGTTAATTTATGATCAAGATTATTGTACAACTCATAAATTTTGCAAAAAAAAAACACATCTACGGTAATATTAAAAAAAATAATTTAAGCATTGAAAATATTTGACTATTAAAAATTGGTTCTCGAATTATTTTTTCTGCTGAATTTTGATGAGAGGGAGAGAGTGATTTTCTTGCAGGAATAAGTTTGATTTTTCATCGAGGTTCTTGTATAAAATTAAATATAGTAGTTATTTTTAATAAATAAAACCTTTAAGAGAATATATTTGGAAAATTTTCTGATTATATTGGAATAATTTTTGCTGTAAGACAATCGAAATTGTTCATTGTATATTTTTTGGATGCTTTAAGAGGTAATGGTAGGTAAGACAGTATATTATTTTCATTCTGAAGTATTTGTTCTCAAAAGAATATATTCTACAATCTTCGTGGTCGGAAAAATTCGTGAAACTTGCCTTCCTCCCCCCCGCACCGGCTCCCCTCCGATTCAATTTTTATGTTAATTGCAAGGTAGGAGAATTTAGTTTTTTAGATATTGCATTTGAATTATCGAATTACGAAATGAATATTTTCGGATAATTTTTGTATAATTTATGATAAGTAAAAATGATAATTATAGACGCCGTGAAATTTTATGTTCCAAGTGTTAAATCTTTGAATTAATGAAAATGTATTTTTGGAATTTTTACAGGTGTTTGGAAAAATTCATGCTGATTACCGAAGCGTATAATAACTTCAAGGTAAGAAAATTATAAAAGTTATAATCATAATTACGTAATTAAAAAAAAAAATTAGAACAGCTGATAAAACAAATTTGCTCACATTTAACGAAAAACCCCGAAGAAAAATAGATTGTGTTCTTCATCTTTAACAATAGCTATTATTTTATTCTCGATCACATAATAGTGAATTTTTTTCACTCTGTTTATAATTTATTCAACATCGGACAATTAATCACATCGAGAATAAAATAAATATCAAATGAAATCCTTTGTTTCATGATCTAAACGAGTAAACAAATTATATATATTTGAAATTAGAAAATTTCCCAACACGTTTGACTAAAAATTCGTGAGAGTTTTACATCGAACGTTTGAAAGGTATTGGTAACGTGGACGCAATACTACATACGTCATTGGTTGAAAAAGGTTCCTGAATGTCGGACAAACCTTTTGTTGCTTCGAACTGGGCGCTCGGATGTTGACTCGACAAGTTGACGCGAAAATAACGTTGAAAAGTGTCCAGACACGTTTCAGTTGATCCTGTTATTGATCGTTGAACTGTGCCCCTCGTTATTGTTTGTTGCATTTACTGTTATACCTATTCGTGAAATGAGTTGAAAAAAATTCTTTCTAAGGGCAGAAGTGTATTCACTACCCAGTATACTGCTCGTATACTTATTTGAAAAGATTCGCTGTAACTGGAGCAGATGAAATAAGCAGTACTGATGTTCGATGAGGACTTGAGAGTTTTGTAATAATTGCGAAATCATATCTGTAGAGTTTGTAATGTATTCGATTTGTTTACGAGGAATGAAAAAAAAAAAAAAGACTGGAAAGAAAAGTACACTACTTTTTTTCAACTGTTCATAGTTGTAGAGGGAGGAGGAGAACGGAGGTATTAAATTTTTTTCAAAATTTCCAACGAATCGCAGCATTCCGTAGAAAAAATTAATTTGTTTAAGTACATCGAGAAATTACCAAAAGTAAAAAATAAGGTATCTATGTAAAATTCAAATGCTATATTTTTACCCCCAAAAAATGTGCTGTAAATGCTGTAATCAACTTACATTTCACTCTGCAAGGGTTTTTGCTCCTGCTGTGTGAACATATTATACATAGATATACTTTCTTTAAATATAAAATACTTTTATATATAAACATTCAACCCTTAACTATCATCAAGCTAATTGCACGATGATTGAGTGTACGGGTTGACCGCGTCCGAAAAAGTACCCGTAAGCCTAAGCCCACATATCCACCGCTTGTCAAAGCATTCATATAAGTCCGTTTCTCACCTAATTTATCATTGGACGATGGCGGTATTTTCGCTCATTTCCAATGACATATTTTGACAAGCTTGTAACTCGTTGAAAAAAGGGGAAGAAAAAAGTGAAATGTGAAAGTACCAATGTCAAGAATAGAAGCAACATTTATACGTTTTGTTTCGCAAACCCCGGCTGACATATTTACGAAAACTACCCGTTATATTCGTCTTCGTCGTCGGCGTATACATGGAATTTGCTATAAAGCCTTTTGCAATCCTTTGATCTTACGTTTGTCAACCCTTTAAAAGTAGGCACTCTACACAAGTATGCTTACCTACCTACTACTTACGTATTCTTCTCTCTTCTCTTCTCCTTTTTTTTTTTTTTTTTTTTTA